>CM031600.1:106094423-106106923 GCA_018398815.1 Conus ventricosus
AACACACACAGGCTTTATACTGTGTTATATTTTTTCGTGTTTTTTTCCCCCTCTTCTTTCTTCTTTCTTTTTGTACTCCCATTTCTTAAAGAACAGGGAGTACATAAGAATGGGAACGAAGAAATGCTGTGTGTGTGTGTGTGTGTGTGTGTGTGTGTGTGTGTGTGTGTGTGTGTGTGTGTGTGTGTGGTGTGTGTGTGTGTGTGTGTGTGTGTGTGTGTGTCTGTGTGTGTGTGTGTGTGTCTTCCACTCGCTCCAGACAAAACTACTGGGCCGATCTTTCTGAATATTTGTAGGTGTGTTCACTATGGGTCAAGGATGATGCCCGATGTTTTAGTTTACCGTTACAGCCGTTATTAACGGCTGTAACGGCCTGTAACGTTTTTTCTTCTCCGTTAAATATATCAGAAAGTACTTGGCAGATCTTTGTGAAAATTAGCAGGTATGTGCATTATGGGTCACGGATGATTCCCGATGTTTTAGTTTACCCCGTGATAACCGTTACTAACGGCTGTAACAACCTGTAACGGTTTTTCTTCTTTATAGAATATCTCAAAACGTTCTCGGCCGATCTTTCTGAAAATTCGTAGTTATGTTCACTGTGGGTTACCGATGATGCCCGATGTTTTAGTTTACCGTTATATTCGTTAGTAACGGCTGTAACGGCCTGTAATGTTTTTTCTCTTTATAGAAATCTCAGAAAGCACGTGGCCGATCTTTCTGAAAATTTGTAGGCATGTTCACTATGGGTCACGGATGATGACCGATGTTTTAGTTTACCGTTACAGCCGTTACTAACGGCTGTAACGGCCTGTAACGCTTTTTCGTCTTTATGGAATATCTCAGAAAGTACTTGTCCGATCTTTTTCAAAATTAGCAGTTATGTTCATTATGGTCACGGATGATGCCCGATGATTTATACTGAGAGGCAAAGAAAACGCAATTCCATTGTCAACTGACAATTTTATTGAAATGAAACAAACACACATCAAAGCAAATACCTGTGACAAAAGTGCGACCACTGTACATTAGTTTGCCTATAACACGTGCACATTCGCCTGAAGTGAAGCCCATTTAGGCGCGACAGAAGGAATACACTGTCAATATCTGGTGTGTCCCCCTTGAGCACGAACACAAGCTTGCAAACGTCGGGGCATTGAAGCGCACAAACGACGGATGATACGGATCGGTATCACGTTCCAGTGATGCTGCAATGCTTGGGTGAGCTCAGCAACCTTGCACACGTCGTCCAAGTTCGTCCCACAAATGTTCAATGTCTGGGGACACGGAGGGCCACTGCATGACATCCACATTGCTGTCCCGAAGGAAATTTCGTGTGAGAACGGCTGTGTGGGGTCGAGCATTGTCCTGCTGAAACACTAGTCTGTTGCCACCATGCTGTCTCCAGAGAGGAAGAAGAACTGGCTCAAGAACAGTGTCAATATAACGCCTTGCCGTCAAGTTGCCTGGCACAAACACAAGCTCCGATCGAAATTGAGCATTTATGGCACCCCAGACCATTACCCCTCCACCCCCATAACGATCTCGCTCAATGACACAGGGTTGCGCAAAACGTTCACCCTGACGTCGATACACACGATCACGGCCATCCGGGAAAGAGACATTGAACCGGGATTCTTCCGAAAAAAACAACATTCCCCAAAACCCTGTTCCCCAGAAAGCCACCTGCGGCAGCCCATCGCTGGCGTGCTAGTCGATGGCGATGGGTTAAGATCTGACCTTGGTATGGTCGACGTGCCCGTAGCCCTGCTGCTGCCAGACGCCGACGCACGGTAGGCTGCTGATTAGTCTTTCTCTAGTCCCAATAGTGTTGCGGGCTGTTTGTGCAGCTGGCTGGAAACGATTCCGGAGGTGCTGCGTGACAATGTAGCGGTCCTGTCGTGCCGTCGTCACACGTTGGACGCCTGGGCGTGGACGGTCGTTTACACTTCCAGTGTTTTGGTGCCGAGTCGCAAGACGGGTTATGGTTGATGGGTGTACATTGAAATGTTGTGCGGCCCTGATGTGAGCAGTGCCTGCCCTCAGCATGCCAATGGCTTGATTTCTCTGGTCTGTAGTTAACCGCGGCATGGTGCGTACGAGTGTCAGTAAAACGCCAATGTGTGTTTTTATAGGGGACAGTCATGGGCTGTTTGCATGCAATCACAGTATGCCTGTGTCGCACGTGTTTTGCAGTTATCAGTAAAAGATGTGTTGGAGTGGTTTACTCATGACGTCATGAACCCAACTGTGCCTGTCAATACAGATCGTCGCAATACAACATACGCGTGCTAGGTTGCATGCCTCGTGCATAATTCACATTATTTTGCTGAGGTGACATTTTTCGGGACGAAATGGGGATTGCGTTTTCATTGCCTCTCATATAGTTTAACATGTATACCGTTACTAACGCTGTAACGGCCTGTAATGTTTTTTTCTTCTTTATGGAATATCTCAAAACGTACTCGGCCGATATTTCTGAAAATTCGTAGGTATGTTCACTGTGGGTTACCGATGATGCCCGTTGATTTAGTTTACCATGTATACCGTTACTAACGGCTGTAACGGCCTGTAATGTTTTTTTCTTTATAGGAATATCTCAGAAAGGACGTGGCCGCTCTTTCTGAAAATTTGTAGGCATGTTCACTATGGGTCACGGATGATGCCCGATGTTTTAATTTACCGTTACATTCGTTACTAACGGCTGTAACGGCCTGTAACGCTTTTTCTTCTTTATGGAATACTCAAAAATGTACTTGTCCGATCTTTTGAAAATTAGCAGTTATGTTCATTATTGGTCTCGGATGATGCCAGATGCTTTAGGTTACCCCGTTATAGCCGTTACTAACGGCTGTAACGGCCTGTAACGGCTTTTCTTCTTTATTGAATATCTCAGAAAGCACTTAGAAGATCTTTGTGAAAATTTGTAGGTATGTTCATTATGGGTCACAAATAATGCCCGATGATTTAGTTTACCATATATACCGTTACTAACGGCTGTAACGGCCTGTAACGCTTTTTTTTCTTCATGAAATATCTCAGAAAGTACTTGGCTGATCTTTGTTAACATTAGCAGGTATGTTCATTATGGGTAACGAATAATGCCCGATGTTTTAGTTTACCGCTATAGCCGTTACTAACGGCTGTAATGGCCTGTAACGGTTGTTTTTCTTCATGGAATATCTCAGAAAGTACTTGGCCGATCTTTGTGAAAAGTAGAAGGTATGTTCGTTATGGGTCACGGATGATGCCCGATGTTTTAGTTTACCCTTATAACCATTACTAACGCCTGTAGCGGCCTGTAACATTTTTTTTCTTCATGGAATATCTCAGAATGTACTTGGCCGATCTTTGTGAAAATTAGCATGTATGTTCATTATGGGTTACAGATGATGCCCGATGTTTTAGTTTACCGTTATACCCGTTACTAAAGGCTGTAACGGCCTGTAACGGCTTTTCTTCTTTATGGAATATCTCAGAAAGTACGTGACCGATATTTCTGAAAATTTGTAGGTATGTTCATCATGGGTCACGGATGATGACCGATGTTTAAGTGTACCGTTATAGCCATTACCAACGGCCCATAATGGTTTTCTTCTTTATGGAAAATCTTAGAAAGTTCTTGCTCGGTCTTTCTGAAAATGTGTAAGTATGTTCATTATAGGTCACAGACAATGGTCGATGTTTACCAGAATAGTCATTACTAACGGTTACACCAGTCCAAGACGGTTTTTCCTCTTTATGGAATATCTCACGCGTATTCAGGATAAACTGGGAGTACGTTTATATGCTTTGCATCTTGTTTATCTCTTTCGTTTTTATTCTGCGTTTGTTGTTTTTGTCTCATAGACATACACTTTAAATTAGAATGTCTACGTAGATAGTTGCAATGTGTTTTCTTTCTTTTCTATGTGCTGCTTTTTCAACGCTCCCTTTTTATTTCCTTTCTGCTTTGATGATGCCAGTTCCTACGTCTGGATAGTGGTTGTAATTGTGTGCATATTGGGTTTGTTGTTGTTAATTTGTATAATCATTTTTATGCGTGGTTTGTATCATTGAGTACTAGCTCGTAAAACAGTAATGGTCAGTATGAAAAATGACTAGGCCAACACTTTTGCCGTTACAGAAGCTCTCTCTCTCTCTCTCTCTCTCTCTCTCTCTCTCTCTCTCTCTCTCCTCTCTCTCTCTCTCTCTCTCTCTCTCTCTCTCTCTCTCTCTCTCTCTTCCCCACCTTCATAGAATATTACCCCTGGAACACAGAACAAAACAATTCGATGATGATTTTGTGGTGGCGAAGATAGAAGTATGAATCAATCTCAAAGGAATGCTTAAAACGCTTTCTTTCTGTTTTGTGGATATCTGACGAGAAATCGTATTTGTTGCCATTTTTTGTTGCCTCACCGAATTGTCAGGACATACGCATTGCTATTTACAATGAGCTTTCTGTTTTATTTGTCCATGGGTTTCAGTGACTACCGAGAGGCTTGCTCTGCATAAGAAAATTGCTCAGATTATTTTCCCTTTTTCGATTCATTAGCTCCTCACACACATAAGGGGTTCACACACACACACACACACACAACACACACACACACACACAACACACACACACACACACACACACACACACCACACACACACACACACCCACACACGCAGCGACACACAACGCTCCAGCACGCACGCAACGGCACGCACGCACGCACGCACGCACAGCACGCACGCACGCACAGCACGCCACGGCACGCACGCACGCACGAACACACCACACCACACACACACAACACACACACGCACAACACACACCACACACCACAGCACACACACAACACACACACACACACACACACACAACACTACACATAGCACACACACGCGCGCGCGCTGCCGGCCGCGTGCGCATGCAGTGTGGGCACGCGACGCTTTTGCAGGTGGATGTGTGTGTGTATGTATGTGTGTGTGCGGTGTGTGTGTGTGTGTGGTGTGTGTGTGTGTGTGTGTGTGTGTCTTGTGTGTCTGTGTGTCTGTGTGTTGTGTGTGTGTGTGTGTGTGGTGGTGGTGTGTGTGTGTGTGTGTGTGTGTGTGTGTGTGTGCGTGTGTTGTGTTGTGTTGTGTTGTGTGTTGTGTTGTGTGTGTGTGTGTGTGTCACGGTCAAAATTCAACTCAACCAAATTCTCGTGGTCAATCGCCACTCAGCCCAGTTGGACTTAAGCTCTAACGCAAATATTCGGGGCGTCAGCGGATCGGCCCCCATGGTTCGGATTCAAGCCAATTTGGGCACGAGGGGGAGGCTAATCCCTCATCCAATTCACGGAGACAGTCCGACCTTCCAGACGGACTAAATAGCTGACCACGCATTCACCTGTCCGCCTCAGCCAATTAATGGCTATTTTTAGCTCGCGTGGGAGACAGTACTGTCTGCTGTACGACTAAGCTGTCTGGCAGAATGTCTCGAGTGGTACTTTCCAGCCCACGTCTTGCGCCCTACCCAACTCATCTAGCCAATTTAACGACGTCGCCAGGAACCGAACAGAGGGAAGGTAAGTGTGGTGGTGGGGGTGAAATCTAGCGCTAATCAATTAGATGACCAACGGACCACCACAGAGAGTAAGCGTGTCAGCATGACTGTCATGATTTGAACATCCAATCGAATTAGAGGAGGCTACTTCGGTGTATCAGGCGGAAAAAATATCTGACCAATGGTACTCGGCCCGTGTTGGAGAGATCGGAAGCAGCGATAAGAAGATGGGAGAGTGAGAGAACGGGAGAACGAGGGTAAGAACGAACGAGAGAGAGAGAGATGAGAGAGTTCTGAGTGGAGCTCTGCAGGAGATAAGGCAAGGAGAGAGAGAGATAGGGGAGGAGAGAAGAGAACCAAGTGAGAGATTAGCATGAGATAGTCTTGCAGAGAAGGACTGAGGAGAGATGTGGAGAGAGAAAGAGAGGTTGCTAATTTATGAAGAAGAAAAAAAGAAAAGAAAAAAGAAAAGAAAAGCAACCATGTCCATTTGATAAGAGCAGACTAGAAGAGAAGAGAGAGAGAGAGAGTGCAAATGCGTTAATGGCAGTGAAGAAAGAAAGGAGAACAGATCGATGTTATATCACTGTTCCGACCTCTAACCGGGGGTTCGACCTCTATACCGGCAGCGTCAACTTCGCCAAGCAGAACCACAGACCAACGCCAACCAGTCTCAAGCTGACCAGGCGCCATCAGACCAACACCCAGTGCCGGCAGTTGTGTCGTGTTGTGAAAGTGACAGTAAAAAGAAAAGAAAAGAAAAGAAAAGACAGTGATTCGTGAATAGTTAAGATCACCTGGCCAGGTAAAGTAGAAATCTATTTATAACCGCGGGTTAGTTAATGATGTTTTAGATAAATATTTTGTGAAGTGTCAGGGAAAGAGAGAATGTTTTTACTTTGGTTGATTCTATATGCATTTCTGTTCCTTTCTATGATCAAGTATAGTAAAGTTATAGCTTTACTATGTGGGTTTGATGTGACGAATGGCATGATATATGAATGAGATTTTAAGCAAGCTGTGAGTGTGTTTGGGCATGGCGCTAGTCCTCCCTCCACTGACATTACACCGAGGTTGACAATTTATTGGCGAGCCTGCCAGGATATTCTGGCCCATTTTATTATAATTGTTCAAGCTTCTCAGGAGAGGAAGCTGGGTGGGATTCAGTATTGTAATCCTAAGACAAGGGGTTGTCTTACTGTATGTTCCCAAGATAGTTAAATAACTAGGCTTGGCATTGTCTTCCAAGATAGTTAATACTAGGCTTGGCATTTCAGCCCAGAGTTACTCATTTCGCACAGATTAAGCCTATAATTCGCTCTCATAGTTGGTCAGAGCGCTGGGCGGTCTTAAAAAAACTAACTACGGATGGTCCCAAGCTAGATATTATCATTCATATATTGTGCTATTACGTTCACGTCGTGTCGGTAACCACCAGTTTGGCTGTCGTGGTTATAAAATCTTGTTCAAAAAAAATAAAAGAGATATAAGGCGAAGAAAAGAACACACCCTATTGAACAACTTGTGAGCGTCGCTCTTGATGTTAAGGCTATTCCGGGAGAAGAGTTTGCGTAGGCATTCGTTGAAACCAACAAAAGATGGAAAGAGATGAACGCCGGAAAGACGCCGTATATCGCGGTAGAGAAAAGGAAACAAAAAGAATTAAGCAGGAAACAGAAAGAATAAGGAAGCGCAAGAGAAAACAGAAAGAATCAGGGCAACGCCGGACAACAGAAAATTTAAAGATTCAATTAGAATTAGAGAAATGAGAACACAAGAGGGAGACCACCGATGATGGTAGTTCAGTTTCCAGTGACTCTATGCGTCAGGTCTATGCTCTCCCGACCCAATTGCCAAAATTCTTGGCGGAAGGGACCGATTCGATTGATGCATAACATCAGTCGTTTCGAAACGTTTGAACCAGTCTGGGTTGGCCTCCAGAAGAGTGGGGCAGTCATTTTGTCAGCGCTATTGACGGGTAAGGCAGTGCAGATTTTCACTGTCGTTACCAGCAGAACAACATTCTGATTTGGTGCTGTGAAGGAGTCTTTAATGAAAGGATTTGACCTCACAAGGAAGGATTCAAAAGAAATTTCGTTCAGCAGGCTAAATTAGCAAGCAGGTGAGACGTACACGCAGTTTGGTGGCACGTCTAATCACAAAATATTTTTGAGAAATGGTTAGAGTTGAAGTGGTACGAAAAAGGAGTTCGCCGAGTTTTGAAAGAGCTAGTTATGAAGGAAGCAGATTTTGTCAGTTGTGGCCCTGAGTTAACCATACATTTGAACGAGAGACAGCCAGAGACACAGGGAGTTGTTGAAGTTCGGCAGAGGGCGTAAGATAGGCAGCGTGTTGGGCACGAAGGTGGGGCAGGAGAAACAGGTGCTGAGGCACAGGGAGTAAAGTGCAAGGAGACCTGGGTAGTTTATCTTCTGGCAAAGTCTGGTCAAACCCAGTGGTGGGGGCAGAAGGAAGGGCCAAAGGGGAAATTAGGTGTTTCATTTGTCACAGAAGGGACATGTAGGTCGAGGGATTGTCGCATGAGGTTCGCAGAAGGCAGCAGGCTTGGGCAAGTAGGTGGATAAGGGGTCTCAAGGGAAACGACCTGCAGTGGAACCAAAAGGGATTCAGTCTGAAGAGGGTGGAGTGGCAGCATATGCTAGCACTGGAGCAGGCAGTCAGTGTCAGGATGGAGGGCACTAGGCTGAGTGGTTCGTTACCAGTGTAAGTAGGGTGGATTGGCCAGCAGAGGGTGAAAGTGTTACGAGACACTGGTTGTTCATGCGGGGTAGTACGAACAACGCTGGTGCGATAAAAGGGGATTTGACATGGCAAACCAGGACTCTGTACTCCTAATCGATGGCACTGTGAGGAGAGTTTCGCAGTTGCTAAGATATATGTACGTACCCCTTTCTTGCTCAGAGTCGAGTTGTCTGGCGTTGGTTATGGAGAAACCCCTTCATGATTTGATCATTGGGATATCGCAGGTGGGGCAAAGGGATCCAGGGTGATCCTGAGTTGTTGACTGCTACAGGGCAGCAGTTTCAAACACGGAGGCAAGAAGAGGAAAAGGTTGTTAAACCGTTATTGTTCCAGGAAGGAAGTCGGGTGCATAGATGTGTCGCCCTGATGATTTAGGGCTGGCACAGGAACAAGAACCCTTCGCTCGTGAAGTCATGGAGTTGGCAAGAGGTGAGAGAAACAGGAGGTTAGAGGAGGTGAGACAGAATTTCTTGTGAAACTGGCGGGCTGTTGATACGCGAGTGTTCACCAAGGGGGAAGACAGGTAAGGTGACGCACTCAGTTAAGGTACCACACGCCAGAGCAGGTTAATCGTGACACTGTCATGTCAGTGGGCACGAGTCGCTCATGGTCGGGTCATCTCGGCACCAGCAAAACACTGACCGAATCTTTATGATTTTCATTGGCCAGGTGCAATGGCAACATCAAGCGTTTCTGCATGTCCATTACGTTGTCAAAGGTCAGGCCACAAGAGGGGTGAAGAGGAAGGGCGCCTCTTAAACTTCCCCTTTAATTGACACACCATTCCAGGAGGGGTGGTTCTGTTGATCTGAATTGGCCCAATCGCACCCTGTTCCAAAAGTGCGGGCACAGGTATTGTGTTGAAAAGCTGTGGACTACGGGCGACCAGATACCCAGAAGGCGGTGCATTGAAAGGCGTAGATACGCAACAGTCGCTGAAGGGACTGGTAGACATCTTCTCCTCGCGTGGGTGTGCCAGCACAAATTCATCAGTACGTAGGGGGTCACAGTTCACCACATTCGTGATGAGGGAGGTCAACAGGCCTGCTAGGGATCACACAGCTGCTCACTACCCCATAACCATCCACAATGCAATGGCTTGTGGAAAATTCAATCGGTGTGCTGAAGGCATCTTTAAGAAGCTCTGAGAGAAAAGAGCCAGCAAATTGGGAACGCGCTAACATTCCAGCGGCACTGTTTGCCTCCAGAGAAGCCGCCTCTGGAAAGGCACAGGCTTTTGCGCCATGTTGATCTGTCTGTATGGGCGGACAGTTCGGGGACCGTGTGCATTCTCAAAGAGCTGTGTCGCGGAGAACAGGAGTCCGAAGAGTCAAAACCACTTATCAGTATGTGGTGGACCTACGCAATAGCTCGAGAGACATGAAGGTCGCAAGGGAGAGTTTGCAGAGAGGCTAGGGTCGTCGCAGAAGAAGCAGTATGACAGGAAGGTGAGGAAGCACTTCCTCAAGGTGGGAGATCATGTCCTGTTGACAGCTTCCCACGGATCACCAACAAGCTGCTGAATGCATTTTGGAAGGGACCATTCACCATCATTGAAAAGGTAGATCAGGACTACCGAAATCGATGTGAATGGGAAACCAAAACTTTTCCATGCAAATCTACTCCCGTCAAATGTATCAGCGTGAACTCAGCACATAGGCGCAGCAGGCAATCATTGATGGAGGTGAAGGAGACCCCAGGCAGAAGATGGGAGATTGGTTTCCTGAGTTTCGGCAGGAGAAGATCTACAAGGGATGTGCTCTGGATTAAGGGCTCGGCAGTAGAACAGGGGGAAGTTAGTGGCTCCTAGAACAGTATAGGGCCGTCCCTGACTGATAAACAGGCAGGACAACTCTAGAGCATGTACGTGGAGTTGACATCACCGAAACCCGTACATGGAAAGCCTACCCGAGCCCATATGCACCAAGCAAGTGATCGAGGAGGAGGTAGAAAAGATGGTTGGAGCCTTGGGTGATTGAACGCGTCCAATCATCAGATAGGTGGCACCCGTCGTCTTAGTGAGGAAGAAGTCAGAGGTGAGGCATCGATTCTGTGTCGACTATAGACGTCTTGAACAGTGTCAACCAAGGTCGATGCAGAGGTCATACCCAACAGGAGACCTGTTCGCTCAGATCGCCACAAGCAAGAGCCATATTCACCAGGATCGAGCTGAGCAAGGTTACTTACTGGCAAATAGCCTTGAGTGAGGACTCAAGAGGAAGTCACAGCATTTTCCACTCCTATGGGGCTATACCGATGGCGAGTATTCCCTTTTGGGATGGTCAACGCACCTGCAGTCTCCTCTCGAATGATGAGAAAGCTATTTGACGGGATTGGAAGGTGTTTGTTGAATTTCATGGATGACATTCTGATAGCATCCGAGACATGGGAGGATGCATTTAGCACTAGAGCAGTTTTGGAGAGGCTGAGAGAGGTTGGGGGGCCGGGCAAGCCAATCTCACAGCCAGACCAACAAATGGTCCAGGTTGTTTTCCAAGGGCCTGAGTTCCTAGTTTGTTGTCGGAGGCACACAAAGCAGCCGGAAAGATGAAAAGGTGGAGAAGATGAAGAATTCAGAGAGACCTAAAAGACGCAAAAGCAGAAGTCAGGAGTCTGCTAGGTTTTATTGGGTTCTATAGGGAAGTTTTCCCAAATTTTGCTGCAAATCACGAGTCCTCTCCATGACTTGGTCAAGCAGGGAAACCGGCAGTGGTCGAATGGTCAGACGCTGCAGAGCAAGGGCACTGGCAGACGGTGTGGAAAGACTAGTTCCCGTCCCATCTTGAAGCTACCAGATATGTCCATACCATTTTTGTTGCGGACAGACGCTTCATGTGGTGGGATAGGTGCAGTATTGTTAAAGTAGCATGAAGGGGTCGAGTTCCTGTGAGATACGCTAGCATGAAGTTGACAAATGTGAAGAAGGGGACTCAAACAGTAGAGAAGAGTGTTTAGGTCTTTGTGTGGTCCGTGTCAGAAATTCCACAAATACTTGTATGGAAGAGTTCGTGATCGAGAACGGATCATCACCACTCAAATTCCTGCAGGAGGCGCAGTTGAAAAACAGGCAGAGTTCTGCGTTGGAGCAATGGCACTGCCCCTACAGGTATCGAGTGCAGTAACATTCCAGGTCGACAGAATGTCGAAGCTGACTATTTAAGTTAAGTCGGTGTAGTCTACAAGCTGCAACCCAGAGGAAGTCAGTCATATCCGGTGGGATGTGTTGATAATAGGTGTGATTCACCAGTTATGTTATTGAATGGGTTCATTCCCAGTTGGCTATGGTTCATATTTTTTTTGTGTGTGAGACTATGTATATTTTCTTTGTGAGACTTGTTCATGGTGGATGTAGTTATGCTTGGAGTCATACAGTCGCTTTTGTTTGATTGCATTTAATTCAAAAAGAGAGGATGAGATTCCGCAGTGAAGTGGTCATGTCGCGATCATATTATATGTGGCTTTTCATAAGAATTGTGAAAAAGAGATGCAAATCCGCATGTAGGGGAATGGCTTAAGTGCGCACAGAGGTCGTTAAAAATGAGTTGATATAACGCAATAGCGCACGTCAATGATAACTCATTGGAGTGGTATCCACTATTGATATATTTTGTAAATATTTATCACCGTTTGTTTGTAAAGTATTTTTCAAACTTTGCCGTGTAGCTGTGGTTCAGTTGCAAATTCTGGTGTTGTCTATTTTAGTACCGTTGTTTTGAGACAATGCGGTGCATAGTCTTTTGCAAGGGGGGAAATTGTCAGCGGTCAAAATGCAACTCAAGCCAAATTCGTGGTCAATCGCCACCAGCCCAGTTGTACTTAAGCTCTAACGCAAATATTCGGGGCGTCAGGCGGACGGGCCCCCATGGTTCGGATTCAGTCACCAATTTGGGCACAGGGGGAGGCTAATCCTCATCCTTCACGGAAAAGAACAGTCGCGACCCTTCCAGACGACTATATAGCTGTCGGCGCGCTTTCACCGACGCCTCAGCCAATTTAATGGCTATTTTTAGCTCTCGTGAGACAGCACTGTCTCTGTAACGACTAAGCTGTCTGGCAGAATGCTCGATGGTCTTCCAGCCCACTCTTGGGTCGCCTACCCAGACTCAGTCTAGCCAATTTAACGACGTCGCCGTAACGAAGAGAGGGGAAGGTAGTGTTGGGGGGGTGAAATCTAGCTAATCAATTAGATGACCAACTGACCACCCCAGAGAGTAAGGCG
>CM031600.1:106111923-106113398 GCA_018398815.1 Conus ventricosus
AAGCACGTGGCCGCTCTTTCTGAATATTTGTAGGCATGTTCACTATGGGTCACGGATGATGCCCGATGTTTTAATTTACCGTTACATTCGTTACTAACGGCTGTAACGACCTGTAACGCTTTTTCTTCTTTATGGAATATCTCAGAAAGTACTTGTCTGATCTTTTTGAAAATTAGCAGTTATGTTCATTATGGGTCTCGGATGATGCCCGATGCTTTAGGTTACCCCGTTATAGCCGTTACTAACGGCTGTAACGGCCTGTAATGGCTTTTCTTCTTTATGGAATATCTCAGAAAGCACTTAGAAGATCTTTGTGAAAATTTGTAGGTATGTTCATTATGGGTCACAAATAATGCCCGTTGATTTAGTTTGCCATATATACCGTTACTAACGGCTGTAACGGCCTGTAACGCTTTTTTTTCTTCTTCATGGAAATCTCAGAAAGTACTTGGCTGATCTTTGTTAACATTAGCAGGTATATTCATTATGGGTAACGAATAATGCCCGATGTTTTAGTTTACCGTTATAGCCGTTACTAACGGCTGTAATGGCCTGTAACGGTTGTTTATCTTCATGGAATATCTCTGAAAGTACTTGGCCGATCTTTGTGAAAAGTAGAAGGTTTGTTCGTTATGGGTCACGGATGATGCCCGATGTTTTAGTTTACCGTTATAACCATTACTAACGGCTATAACGGCCGTTAACATTTTTTTTTAATGGAATATCTCAGAATGTACTTGGCCGATCTTTGTGAAAATTAGCAGGCATGTTCATTATGGGTCACGGATGATGCCCGATGTTTTAGTTTACCCCGTTATAGCCGTTAGTAACGGCTGTAATGGCCTGTAACGGTTTTTCTTCTTTATAGAATATCTCAAAAAGTACTTGGCCGATCTTTCTGAAGATTTGTAGGTGTGTTCATTATGGGTCACGGATGATGGCCGATATTCTAATTTACCGTTGCATCCGTTACTAACGGCTGTAACGGCCTGTAACGCCGTTTATTCTCCATGGAATATCTCAGAAAGTACTTGGCAGATCTTTGTGAAAATTAGCAGGTTTGTTCATTATGGGTCACGGATGATGTCCGATGTTTTAGTTTACCCCGTTATAGCCGTTACTAACAGCCGTAACAGCCTGTAACGGTTTTTTATTCTTTATAGAATATCTGAACAAGTACTTGGCCGATCTTTCTGAAAATTCGAAGGCATGTTCATTATGGGTTACGGATGATGACCGATGTTTTAGTTTACCGTTGCAGCCGTTACTAACGGCCCATAATGGTTTTCTTCTTTATGGAAAATCTCAGAAAGTTCTTGGGCGATCTTTCTGAAAATTTGTAAGTATGTTCATTTTAGGTCACAGACGATGGCTGATGTTTACCAGAATAGCCATTACTAACGGTTACACCAGTCCAATACGGGTTTTCCTCTTTATGGAATATCTCACGCGTATTCAGGATAAACTGGGAGTAC
>CM031600.1:106122435-106129935 GCA_018398815.1 Conus ventricosus
ACTGACTCCCACTCCCTTCCTCTCAAGCCACCTTGTTACACACTGCACCAGAACTTCCTCCTCCCTCCCACTTCTGCCGTCTCTTCCACTTTCTCGCCCATCTGGTGTTTGTTCTCAACCCCTCTTGTCCCCCCCCCCCCCACCCACCCACCCGGGGCTAAACCACCTTCCTTTCAGATGCGAACCTGGGTGTGGTTGTGTACTATCTCTCAGCAAATAGAACTTTGGCACTCAGTCGACAACAGATGGCGCATGTTAAAGCCCGTTGTGAAAAAAAAAAGAAAGTAACAACGTCTTGTACACACCTAACTGAAATCGTGAACATTCCGAAGAGAAGGTCCGTTTGGGTTGTTGTATGGATGACACGTTTACAGAGTGAAAAATCGAAAGAAAGGCATCATATCAGCGTGGCCAGTAATAATAATGATAATAACAACAACGAAAGGATCACATGGAAATCTATTTTTAAATGCTCAGTGTCCAGCAAGCACACAACACACACACACACACACACACACACACACACACACACACACACACACGCATATATATATATATATATATATATATATATATATATATATATATATATATATATATATATATATATATATATATATTATATATATATATAATATATTTAAAACAAGTTAAAAGAGGAATCTTAAAAGTATCTACAAATTTGTTTCAAGCGTGTTGCGCTGTCATCAGGATTGTTTTTGGTTTGCCCACCGCCGATGTTATATAGCGTGTGGGCTCCTGTGTGTGTGTGTGTGTTGTGTGTGTGTGTGTGTGTGTGTGTGTGTGTGTGTATAAAAACAGTCCTTCCTCACTCCCTCTCTCTCCCTGTCTCTCCCCCCCCCTCTCTCTCTCTCTCTCTCTTTCTCTCTCTCTGACATATATTAAAAACAGAGAGTAGAGAGAGAGAGAGAGAGAGAGAGAGAGAGAGAGAGAGAGAGAGAGAGAGAGGTGTGTGTGTGTGTGTGTGTGTGTGTGTGTGTGTGTGTGTGTGTGTGTGTGTGTGTGTGTACATACATCCTCCCCATTGTTTGTCTTTGCACTCCCTCCTTCCCTTCTGTCGCCCTCCCTCTGTCCCCTCTGTCGCCCCCTCCCGGATGGTTCTGTTTAACGTCCTCCAGCCTGTGCAAACAGGACATATTGGGACATGTATTTTTACTTTAGATATAAGTAGTCATTTGGGCCGCATAGCGGTCGTCTGAAAATAGTTCAGCTGCGGTTGTTTCCAAGGCCATCGTCAGGGCCACCGGGCGGCCGTCTTCATGCTGAGTGGCGACGGTCCTGTGCCGCGTGAGGCCGACTCAGGAGACGCACGATGCACAAGTCGCCGAGCCGCTGCTCATAGGTCCAGGCCCACTCTGCGCCCAAGTGAGGTTCAATTCCCCCTCCCCCCCCCCCCCCCCCCCCAAAGGGAGAGCCCCGCTAGATGTGCAGGCCACTGGATAGTTCGCAGTGTGGCAGTGCCTCGTCGCCAAGCGCCACGCCGCCTCGAGAGCCGTCCCCCGGCGACACAGGCTAGTCCCGTCGTCACTCGTAGTGCGAGGAAGGAAATCTGTGCCGCCCTACACCCATCTGCCACCTGGGTGCCTTCTGCTGGTCTCTGCCACCGACCAGCAGGAATGCCGGATGCCACCAACCGGGCGGCCGTCTTCATGCTGAGTGGCGACGGTCCTGTGCCGCGTGAGGCCGACTCAGGAGACGTACGGGGCACAAGTCGCCGAGCCGCTGCACGTATAGGTCCGTGCCCACTCTGCGCCCAATGAGGAACGTACCCACCCTCCCCCCCCCCCCCCCAAAGGGAGAGCCCTGCTAGGATGTGCAGGCCACTGGGTAGTTTCGCAGAGTGGCAGCGCCTCGTCGCCAAGTGTCACGCCGCCTCGAGAGCCGTCCCCCGGCGACACAGGCTAGTCCCGTCGTCACTCGTAGTGCGAGGAAGGAAATCTATGCCGCCCAACACCCATCTGCCACCTGGGTGCCTGTCGATGACGCGTCGCGAATTCGCCCCCTCCCTCCTTCCCCTCTGTCGCCCCCTCCTTCCCCACTGTCGCACTCCCTCCTTCCCCTCTGTCGCACTCCCTCCTTCCCCTCTATCGCCCCTCCTTCCCCTCTGTCACCCCTCCTTCCCCTCTGTCGCCCCCTCCTTCCCCTCTGTCCCTTCCCCTCTGCCCCTTCCCCCTCGTCGCCCCCCCCCCCCTCGTGCCCCCTCCCTCCCTCGTCGCACCCCCTCCTTCCCCTCGTGCCCCCCCCTTTATCTCTATCCCCCCCTCCCCCCCCCCCTCCCCCCTCGCACCTCTCAAAACTCATCGTGGTTCCCCCTCCCCCTTTTGTGGGTGTTTTGGGTGTGTGTGGTGTGGGTTGTGTGTGCTGCGTCGTCGTGCGTGCGTGCGTGTGGTGGGGGGGTTTTGTGTGTGGTTGTTGTGTGTGTGTGTGTGTGTGTTTTTGGGGTTTTTTCCCTCCCCTCCCCTTTCCCTTGTTTTGGGGTTGTGTGTATGTGTGTGGTGTGTGGGTGTGTGGTGTGTGTTTTGTGTGTGTGGGGGTTGTGTGCGTGGTGCGTGTCGGCGGGTGTGTGTGTGTGTGTGGTGTGGGGTTGTGTGTGGTGTGTGGTTGGTGGTTGTGGGGGTGTTTCCCTCCCCATCCCCGTTCTCCTCGGGCCATGAAAAACGTTGTTGCACGGGGGTTTTGGTGCCGGTTTTTTGGGGGCTTTTTCGGGTTTTTTTTTGGGGTGTGTTCTCTCTTCCTCTCTCTCTCTCTCTCCTCTCCTCCCCTCCCCTTCTCTCCTCTTTTTTCCCTCTATATATATATATATAAAAATAATTATTATTTTAAAATATATAAATATATTTTAATATATATATATATATAGAGAGGAGAGGAGAAGAGAGGAGAGAGAGAGAAAAGGGGAGAGAGAGAGAGGAGAGAGAGAGAGAGAAGAAAAGAGGGAGAAGAGAGAGAGGGGGACACAAAAAACTTTCTGATGAAAATATTTGGGTTTGGGACAAAGAAAAATTGAAGAGCATCCCAAATAAGTCAGTGCTAAGAAGGACGATCAAACAAGTTTTTTTAGACTTCTGCAGACAACGGGTGTTCACCAAGTAAACCCCAATTTTCCCCATCTTTTATTGCATTGGGGTTTCCCCCGGGGAAGCCAGGGGCTTTTACCTGAAAAAAAAATCCCCCTTTATTTTTATTGTTTGGTTTTCTATTTTCTCTTTGACCAGCAAATTTCCATGGCGAATTATAAAACCATGTCATACTACAACCTACAAAGGCAATAACAAATAGTCAATAAAATACTAACATACAATGCAATAAAATTAAAAGTAGAAAATATAAAATAAAAAGGTTATCTTTTTATGTTTTCTCTTTTCACAAGAAAATGTAGCTTTTTTTGCTCTTTCATGATTTTTCTTTTGCTTCTTGGGGGCACCTTTGGTTGGTTTTTTTTAAAATCAACAAACATACACGGGAGCACACCAGCCTTTCTGGGATAGCATTCCCAAAACGAAAAGGCAGAGGGGTCAAATTACCACTTTTCCCCCGGTCACTGAAAGGAAAACAATCAGGTTTCGAAATATCGGGGTTAACCAAAGTTATTTGTTAATGATTTCCCCCCCCAATTGGAGATTGTTTCCCCCTTGGAGACTATAAGCTTGCTGAAGGCTCATTTTGAGAAGCATTTATTTTATTTTTCTCCATTCACCCACTCAAGCACATACTGTTAGCTAGGCAGAATTATCTACCACTGCAGATATGTTTGCTTATCTCCCCTATTTCTTCAATCAAAGACATAAGAGCAAGCTTTGTTTATAATTCAATATTTCTTGCAGTCATTGCAACACCAAGCTTTCTCTCTCTCCTCTCTCTCTCTCTCTCTCTCTCTCTCTCTCTCTCTCTCTATATATATATATATTGAATTATAAACAAAGCTTGCTCTTATGTCTTAGATTGAAGAAATAGGGGGAATACGCATTCATACCTGCAGTGGCAGATAATTCTGCCTAACTAACAGTATGGTTGAGTGGGTGGATGGGGAAAAATAAAATAAATGCTTCTCAAAATGAGCCTTCAGCAAGCTTATATTCTCCAAGGGGGAGAGACATCCTCCAATAGGGAGGGAAACTCACTAACTATAACTCCTGGTCATATACCGATATTTCGAAACTTGGTGGTTTCTCCTCAGTGACCGCGGAAAAGTGGTAATTTGACTCCCTGCCTTTTCAGTTTTAAGAGAATGCAATCCCAGAAAAGGTGGTGTGCAATACCGTAGTATGTTTGTTGAGTTTTCAAAAAAACAACCAAAGGTGCCATCTAAGAAGCAAAAGAAAATCATGAAAGAGCAAAAACAAGCTACATTTTCTTGTGAAAAGTAGAAAATTATAAAAGGATATCCTCTAAGACACAAGTGCTGAGGCCAGTTCTTGGAATGAATCCGCAAGGGACAAAAATAAAAAAAACAAATAAATTCCAAGGATAAGTCCCGGCCCGTTCCCAGAAAACTTACAGAGCAGTTTGGGTTTGTTGCAATGACGCAAAAAATATTAAATTTTTAAAAACAAAGTTTGCTCTTATGTTTTTAAGATTGAAGAAATAGGGGAGAACGCATTCTACCTGTTTTTGGCAGAAAATTTCTCCAAAACAAACATTTTTTTTGGAGGGGGAGGGGGGAAAAAAAAAATAATGTTTCCAAAAGACCTTTTCCCCAACTTATATTCCCCAAAGGGGGGAGAGACATCCCCCAAATTTGGGGGGGAAACCACAAACATAAAACTCCTGGCAAATACCGATTTTTCAAAAACTTGGTTTTTTTCTCCTCAGGGGACCGCCGGGGAAAAAGGGGTTTAATTTGCTCCCCTCCCTTTTTCTTTTTTAAGAAAATTTCCCAATCCCCAAAAAGGGCCCGGTGTGCAAAAACCGTATTTATGTTTGTTGATTTTCAGAAAAAAAAACCAAAAGGGTGCCACTAAGAAGCAAAAAAAAACTGAAAAAAGAAAAACACTACTTTTTCCCTTGGGAAAAGTGGGAAAATATAAAAGGTATCCCTAAGAACAATGCTGAGGGCCCATTTCTTGGAAGAACCCGCAAGGGCCCTAAAATACAAAAAAAACCTAAAAAATTTCCAAGGATAAAACCGGCACCTTTTCCCAGCAACTTAAGAGCACTTGGTTTTGCAATGACTGCAAAAAAATATTAAATTAAAACAAAGTTTGCTCTTAGGTCTTAGTTGGGAAAAAAAATGGGGGGAGTTACGCTTTTCATCCCGCAGTGGAAAGATAATTTTTTCCCTTAACAAACAGTATGGTTGAGGGGGTTGGTTGGGGAAAAAAAAAAATAAAGCCCCTAAAAAATGAGCCTTCAGCAAGTTTATATTCCCCAAGGGGGAGGCCTTCCTCCCAATAGGGAAAAAACCCTTCACAAAACCAAATAACTCCGGGTCATATACCGTATTTGAAACTTGGTGGTTTTTTTCCTCAGTGACCGCGGAAATTGGAAAATTTGACTCCCCTCCCTTTTAATTTTAAAAAAAATGCAATCCCAGAAAAGGCGGGTGTGCAAAAACCTTTAAGTATTTTTATTTTTTCCCCATCCACCCCTAAACCCAAAAACTGTTATTAGGCAGAATTATCTCCCAAACTGCAGGTTGAAGGCGTATCCCCCCTTTTCCCTTAATCTAAGCCATAAGAGAAAGTTTTGGGTTTAAAATTTCAATATTTTTGGGTGGTTGCAACACCAAGCTGCTCTTAATTTGGGCTGGAAAGGGGGGTGCTCGGTACTTACCCTTTGGGAAATTTATTGGGTTTTCAAATATTTATAAAAAAATTTTATAAATATATATAAAAAATAATATATATAAAGCACGGGCAGCACAGGCCCATCCAAAACCCTGACAAACCGAAACAGCGCAAACCCGGGCCCCTGTAGGTGTTTTAATTTTGGGTTTTTTTAAACTTTTTTTAATACAACAAATAAAATATTTATTAATATATTTATATATATAATTTTTAAAATTTTAAATTAAAATATATGTTATTTTTTAAAAAGTTAAGGTTTAAAACTATCTACAGCGCGTTTCTTTGCAATGCAATATCGGGATGGGTGGGGTCTTTGCTGCGGGTTTTAAAAAACTGCTTGTGTTGTCTGTATCACGTGCGTCTGTTTTTTTTTGTGCGTTTCGATTCTTTTCACTGAAAAGGAATTTTCCACTTGGCCTAGTTTTTTAAACCCCATTTTCCCCTTTTTTTAAAAATTTGGGCCATTTTGTGGTTTGCATAGTTTTAAGTATTTTTGTTGAAAAAAGGTTAAAATTTTTTTTGAAATGTTGTTGTATGGGCGTTCTTTCTAGGATTTTTCCGGAAAATTGAAAACAAATTTTTTTCCTTTTAAAATTTTTTAAAAAAAAATTTGCTCCCATTTTTTTTGGGGTTGAGCTTTTTTTAAAAAAACTTGCTGGAAATTTACAAACCATTGTCAAATATCAAAATTATTTAAATATAAAAAAAAAACAACAAACTAATAAAATTCCAAGGAAAAAAGTACCGCACCGTTCCAGAAAATTTACAGAGCAGCCGGGTTTTGAAAAGGACTTAAAAAGAAATAATGAATTATAAACAAAGTTTGGCTTTTTTTGTTTAGTTTGAAAAAAAAGGGGGAGATCGAAATTCATATCCCGGGGGGCAATAAATTCCCCAACAAACGTATGTGCTTGAGGGGGGGTTGTTTTGGGGAAAAAAAAAAAAAGTTTCTAAAAAAATGAGCCTTCAGAAAGTTTAATCCCCGGGGGGGAAAGGGAAATCCCAAAACTTAAAAACCCGGGGTCATATCCCCGATATTTCGAAATTTGGGTGGTTTTCCCATGCCCCGGGGAAAGTGGTAATTTGACCCTCTGCCTTTTCTTTTGAAAAAGAAGGGAAATTTCCCAAAAAAGGTTGGTGTCAAAACCGCAGTATGTTTTTTGATTTTAAAAAAACCCAAAACCAAAGGGATCAAAAAGCAAAAGAAAATCATAAAAGAGAAAACAACCCCAAAATTTTCTTGTGAAAAATAAAAATATAAAAAGAATCCTCAAAGACACAAGTGTGGGGGGCCATTTTTTGGGAAGAACCCGCAAGGAAAAAAATAAAACAAACAAAAAATTTCCAAGGTTAAGTACCCCCCCGTTCCGAAATTACAGGGCCCCGGGTGTTGCAATGACTGCAAAAAATATTGAATAAAAAAAAGCTTGCTCTTATTTCTTTTAAAAAATTTAAAAAAATATTATATAAAAATAAAAATTTTAATATATATTTTTTTTAAAAAAAAAGAAAGAGAGGAAAGAGAGAGAGAGAAAAGAGAGAGAAGGAGAGAGAGAGAGGGGAAAAGGTGGCGCGGGTTATACATACATTAGAACCCTGGGAAAGTCTTCAACACAGACAGGGGGGTGCCGTGGGCACAGGGAAATGGTGTAGGGGGTACAGGCGGGGTGTAGGGGGTTTGAGGTAAAGTCCT
>CM031600.1:106134935-106138511 GCA_018398815.1 Conus ventricosus
TTAAAAAAGTCCAGCAAGGCCATTCAAGAATGTAGTAGAATCATTTAACTTTGCTTAAATGAAGGGATGATAGTTAGTGCCAGCATGGTGTCTAGAAACTTGCAGTCTGCCTCGTGCGGTCAAAGGAGCCCAAGCCCTCCTCAGCAAAGGTAACGCGATTACGGCATCGCAGAAGTCCAATGACTGACTCCCCAGCCTCTAATTAGCCTTCTATACCAGTCTGCCCAAAACAGCCGTAGCCACAATGTCTGTCGTCTGACCACAGTCTCCAGACATCTTAATAACTGACATTCCAAACCACCAGCTAAGCTACCCCTCACTGCCATCCCATCCATTAGGCGAAGCTACATTTGGGTCAGCTCCCTCGCTGATGGTTCCCCTATTTGTGAAATGTTATATTATATTTTAACAAATATATATATATTTTATATATATTATATATATATATATAATTAATCATGTATGTATAATACATGTATACCATACATGTATCATACACATCATATACATACTGTATACATACATGTATACATACATGTATGTATATATATATACATACATTAAAAGGATAACACAACGCACTTATTGTCATAATATTTTGCCAAATTTTCGGCCATGCGGCCTTCTTCTGAGGCTTGTTTATTGACAAGGTAAAAACATCATAAGTATTGACGCATTTGAACATAGTTGTCATAGCTATGACGTCAGTGTTTCTGCTATTTAAAGAATATAATTGAGATTAAGAGATGAAGTTGGGGGGGGGGGGGGAAGGACGCAGATATACACGTACACACTCATACACACACACTTACGTGCACGCACACACACACACACACACAACACACACACACACACACACACACACACACACACACACACACACACACACACACACACACACACACACACACACATGTACGTGTCTCTCTGCCACCGAGGCCGCAGAGAACCACGTCCCTCTGCCCAGGGACATTCCATAACAGTATTTACACAACACACATGTACACACACGTGCAGGTCACATAAAGAATCCCACCCAACCACATCATGCCCACCCTCCATAAGTTAACCAAGACTCCCCGTCTTCCACTCTGCAAATCAGTGTCCATCGGAATCAAGGCCGTTGAGTCCCAAAGGATACACTGTCTTTAGTTTATTCTTCCAAAAATCTTCTCTTCTCTGTCTTGCGGTTTTGTTCAGGCTGTGGACCTTTTCCACCACAATGCATTCTCATGTTCTTCAGAGAGTGTTCAGGTAAGATGAAATGATCATTATATATATATATATGTCCTATCCCACATTTGAGCAATTAACTCCTGCAAACCCTCTCTCAAAACTTGGGGAGAATCATACCCTTTACAATTCGCACAGAAATAGAGAATTTCATTTGAATAGTTCTAGTTCATCAACCTTCTCTCTCTCTCTCTCTCTCCTCTCTCTCTCTCTATCTCTCTCTCTCTCTCTCTCTCTCTCTCTCTCTCTCTCTCTCTCTCTCCTTTATGTTTCAAACGGTGTAGAAGACGAAGGCCATTTCCTGTTCGATTGCAGGGAATATGAAGCTTTACGTTTGACATCAATCGTTTTTCAGCAGTATGATATGAAAAGATATAACTTTGTTCGGATTAATGTCGTCAGCAGATGGAGATACTATCAAATCGTTTGCGAGTTTATCGCTGAAGCCTATGAACGAAGGAAGAAAATTCTTTCCTCTTGAATAAGCTTCTATATTACGAATAACAACCTGCGAACAATTCTAAGCATTATAAACTTATCATTTCAATATATCTGACGATTTTGTGATTTACCGTCGGATGGTCCTAGATTACCTTTTACTTTGATTTGGTACTGACGTTATGTTTCGTCTGTAGGGCATTAAGTTAGATTCTTTGACTGCAGATAGAACGCTGTAGTACAATTTCCTTTTTCGACCCATATCTTTCTTTCGTATTTATGCATGTGTGTATGTGTGCCCTTTGCAAGAAAACTGTTAATTGCCCCCCTTGGCATGAAAGCCAGTTAGGCTATTGTCAATAAAACTGTCAATTGTCAATTCTTCTCTCTCTCTCTCTCTCTCTCTCTCTCTCTCTCTTCTCTCTCTCTCTCTCTCTCTGTAGTAACGATACGCACACACATACACACGCACGCACACATGCAAACGCGTGTGCACGTGCATACCCACGCTCGTACACATACTCAGGCACATACGCGTGCGCCTTTAAGCTATCAAAAGTGAACATAAACTACCTGAAATAATAGGAGAACAGTGGTGGAACAAAGGGAGTGTCTCTCTAAGACATAACGACCTCAGGTTCTTAGTGCACCTAGGGTAAGATAAAGAAACAAGCGAGGGTTATGAAAAAATGCTGTTGGATATTCTTGTCCTGTTTGTTTTATTCCAGTCATTTGATAATAGAGGGATGTTTCGGTAGTGTCATATCAATTTCGTCATCCCTTATTTGCCCAAGAGAGAGGCGTGTAGGTTTCATTGTTGTATTATTTTCTTCACCTCACCAAGGTAGCGTAGAGGTGAGTATAACGTCCTGTTGTCCAGAGGCCCTTAAGGACTTGGTCATGGCAGACTGTGTATATTGTTCTTCTGCAGCCTCGTTTTCTAGTCGTGTATTCTCTATGAGCATCACATGGTATGCCTTGGACAATCAGTCATGTCTGTTTCTCAGGTTACAGAGCAGAATGGATCAACTGGCTGACCTGAGCTCCACTCTTCTGAAGGAGGCACCTCCAGCCAGCAAGAGAAGCCAGTGCTGCTGCCAAAGGAGAGGACCACCATGGGCAGCCCAGCTTTGTCGGCTTACCAGACGTGGTGTTGGTGCTCTGTTCCAGATGCTGCCAGTCCTGACGAGGTCGCCTGGTGCGCACTGTTCAAGGCTGTCGACCTTCATGCAGTGCCCCTCTGTGTGGACTGACGTCTTCATTCACCTTCATGCGACGATTACCGCCGAATTGACAGCCGTCAGCTTCTAGATCCACAGGACAGCAGTATGATAAAAAAATATGGAGCGTATTTCCAACGCGTTACCATTGCTTTTCCAGATAATACGATTTCACAAGAAGTTTGTGACATGTTGTCTCAGTTTTCTCAGAAAGAAGTCAAAGTCAAACTGATTATACAGGTAGGCGTTAGCATCCCAGGACAAGGACCCGCTCGGGTCACTTTCTCTCTGTCCTTTACGAGCCCATTCACATTGTGTGACAGATATGATGGACACATCAGTTTATCCACAAGCATCAGTTTTAAATTTGCCCATCATCATTTTGATTTTTTTTTAATTACGAAGCAATTCTACCGCCATCCCAAGTCGGCAGGTTTGTTCCATGCTGACAGACCTGGTATTGCCAGAACAATGGCCAGACAAAAGCTGGCAGGACTATACGGTCTGTCCCCAACACCCACAGCAGCTCTAATTTCAAACTTTCCTGCTCTGAGGAGGTACATTAGCTCATAGCATGAAGAATGCTCTTGAACTGTTGATTCCTCGGGCAGGCTGCCATTGCGCAGTCTTGTCCCACACGTGTGGGAGAGAGGTAGGACGGAGGCCTCCGCAGTTGTCATGTGCA
>CM031600.1:106139511-106179459 GCA_018398815.1 Conus ventricosus
AAAAACCCCAATACCGCTTTCAAAAAGTTAATGAAGCAGCATACCTCTATGACTTAAACATTTCCCCATTTCACTTAACTTATAATTACTCAGACGTCGATGATGCACTGTCCTTCTGGTACCAAACATTCCTCACCATCATAAATAAACACGCGCCGTTACATCAAAAAAGGTTAAGCATCCGCAGATGAACCCGTGGTTAACTCCAGAATTGCTGCAAGAAATGGTAACTACGTGACCAACTCAAGGCAGCAAATTTGTTTGACGAATACAAAGAGCAGAGAAACTTTGTTTCAAACGAAGTTGAAAAACCAAACGAGACTACTTCTCAGAATGATAACGGATGCAAAATCCACAGCGCCAATGTGGAGGGCAATAACCACTATTGTACGCAACAAGCGTACAAATTCACAAACTTCAAGCACCAACATCACCCGGACAAATTTAATACCCACTTTCTGTCATTATCAGATACCCTTACTCAAGCTCACAGACTATAAGAGCACCAAATGAATATATACTGAGAGGCAATGAAAACGCAATCCCCATTTCGTCCCCGAAAAATGTCACCTCAGCCAAATAATGTGAATTATGCACGAGGCATGCAACCTAGCACGCGTATGTTGTATTGCGACGATCTGTATTGACAGGCACAGTTGGGTTCATGACGTCATGAGTAAACCACTCCAACACATCTTTTACTGATAACTGCAAAACACGTGCAACACAGGCATACTGTGATTGCATGCAAACGCCCATGACTGTCCCCTATAAAAACACACATTGGCGTTTTACTGACACTCGTACGCACCATGCCGCGGTTAACTACAGACCAAGAAATCAAGCCATTGGCATGCTGAGGGCAGGCACTGCTCACTCAGGGCGCACAACATTTCAATGTACACCCATCAACCATAACCCTCTTGCGACTCGCACCAAAACACTGGAAGTGTAAACGACCGTCCACGCCCAGGCGTCAACGTGTGACGACGGCACGACAGGACCGCTACATTGTCACGCAGCACCTCCGGAATCGTTTCCAGCCAGCTGCACAAACACCCGCAACACTATGGGACTAGAGAAAGACCAATCAGCAGCCGTACCGTGCGTCGGCGTCTGGCAGCAGCGGCTACGGGCACGTCGACCATACCAAGGTCAGATCTTAACCCATCGCCATCGACTAGCACGCCAGCGATGGGCTGCCGCAGGTGGCTTTCTGGGAACAGGGTTTGGGGGAATGTTTTTTTCGGAGAATCCCGTTCAATGTCTCTTTCCCGGATGGCCGTGATCGTGTGTATCGACGTCAGGGGAACGTTTTGCGCAACCCTGTGTCATTGAGCGAGATCGTTATGGGGTGAGGGGTAATGTCTGGGTGCCATAAATGCTCAATTTCGATCGGAGCTTGTGTTTTGTGCAGGCACTTGACGGCAAGGCGTTATATTGACACTGTTCTTGAGCCAGTTCTTCTTCCTCTCTGGAGACAGCATGGTAGGCAACAGACTAGTGTTTCAGCAGGACCAATGCTCGACCCCACACAGCCGTTCTCACACGAAATTTCCTTCGGACAGCAATGTGGATGTCATGCAGTGGCCCTCCGTGTCCCCAGACATGAATCCATTGAACATTTGTGGGACGAACTTAGACGACGTGTGCAGGTCAGCAGAATCCCCCAACTACCGTTGTTGAGCTCACCCAAGCATTGCAGCATCACTGGAACGTGATACCGATCCGTATCATCCGTCGTTTGTGCGCTTCAATGCCCGACGTTTGCAAGCTTGTGTTCGTGCTCAAGGTGGACACACCAGATATTGACAGTGTATTCCTTCTGTCGCGCCTAAATGGGCTTCACTTCAGGCGAATGTGCACCTGTTATAGGCAAACTAATGTACAGTGGCGCACTTTTGTCACACGTATTTGCTTTGATGTGTGTTTGTTTCATTTCAATAAAAATTGTCAGTTGACAATGGAATTGCGTTTCTTTGCCTCTCAGTATACATGCCCGACTTCCCTAATATACTCAGAGCCATAAAAACGCGAAAAATAGAGACAGTGCACGATTGTTCACATTGTGAACAGGACGTAAGCAATGTCGTTGGCACGTGCAACATTAGCAGTACGTGGTGTCTTGGCCGGTTGTAACCTCGTAACAGTGGGTGATGTTGCCGGGTCAGCGTTTTTGGCACGAGGAGTGCATTTGCCATGTGGACTACCTACGCCACGTTGCATCAATGTGAATTGCAACTCAATGTGGCCCCCATTGTGGGCTATAAATTTCAAACCCCAAAAAGTTCAAATCATCCCTTCCAGAGGCGCCAACATAATGCCGAGACTTTCTAGTCAAGATCGTTGCATAGCAAGGGGCAACTGCAGGCCGGGTTCCAATGAGGCAGGTCGCTATCGCATTCGGAGTACCACATTTCCACCGTCTATCGCCTTCTGGACCGCTTTCAAGCAAGAAACCCACTGATGACAGACCGAGGAGCGGCAGACCGAGGGTCACCACACACCCAAGACCGCCATCTTCTTCGTCAGCATCGACGGAGCCTTACCAAACCGCTGCCACACAGCCAGGAACACCGTCGGCAACCATGGCAGGCCAATCAGCAACAGGACCGTGCGTCGCCGACTGAACACAGTTGGTCTCCAAGCAGGCGTCCAGCCCGCGACCTATCCTGACACTCCAGCATCGCCAGAACCGTCTGCAGTGGGCACAGATCCACGTGCATTGGCGCCATCGGGGCTGGGGCCGAGTCCTCTTCAGTGATGAAAGCCGGTTCTGCGTCGACCCAGGCGATGGCCGCATCCGGATCTGGAGAAGAGTGGGGAACGCTTCACGATGCCAACATCACCGAAAGGGACCCATGGGGTGGTGAAAGCATCATGATCTGGGGGGCTATCGGCATAAAATCGCCGTATTGGGGCCAGTCATCTTCCAGAATGTGGGTCCAGGACGTGGTAACGGGGTCACTGCTGTTCATTACATCGACCCCAAGTCCTGAGGCCCCACATCTCCCCGCATTTCCAGCGGCATCCACAGAACCGTTTCCAGCAGGACAACGCAAGGCTGCACACTGCCCGTGCTACGCAGAACTTCCTGAGGCAGAACAACATCAATCTGCTGCCTCACCCAGCCCGTTCTTCCCCGACCTTAACCCAATAGAGCATTTCTGGGATGCCCTTCAGAGGCAGTTGAACCAGCTCAACCCCAGACCCCAGACAGCAGCTCAGCTTGCTGTTGCTGTGGGCCAGGTGTGGTGGCAAGTCCCCCAGAGGCAGACCAACACTCTGGTGCGCTCGATGTACCGCAGGTGCACAGCTGTGATCAATGCTCGAGGTGGTCACACCAGATACTGACATTCTGCTGTTAACACAGGGTCAAGGTCAAGTTCATGTGACCTTATTTTCTACCAGAATGAACTTTGAAAGGACACTTTTGCGGTGTTTCGATTGCTTTTTCTCACTTTCTATTACCAGTTTCAAAGGAATCGGTAGCCAAATTACATCAAAATTTCTATAGTTTGTTTTCGCGTTTTTTATGCCTCTGAGTATATCATTTTGCCAACAAAAACTTGGATCCAGGAACTCATTTAAAATTCCCCTTCTTGCTGTACATGAAGTAGGTATGCACATAGCGCAATTAAAGAATAAAAAAATCCATGGGTCCTGATAACATACCCACATTTCTTCTCAAACTCGCTCTACCTTACATTGTTGAGTCTCTACATACATATACAATCTATCCATTGAAACTAATGTTTTCCCTCAGGCGTTCAAAAACGCCAAAGTAATCCCCCTTCAAAATCAAATGATTTGTCGGATCCAAATAATTTCAGACCTATATCCTTACTATTGATTCTATCCAAACCCTTGAAAGACATATACACACACACGCATCTCAGTTCATGGAGAAAAACAAACTATTTCACCCCACTCCAATCTGGATTCCGATCTCAATCATTCCTGCCACACAGCATTATCACGAATGTGTGACTCATGGCTTTCAAATATGAACCAATCACAAATGACAGGGGTTGTCTTTCTTGACTTCAAAAAGGCGTTTGATCTTGTTGATCATTCCATTCTTCTAAAGAAACTATCTGTCTACTCGAACCATACCCCGACAATCTCATTATTCCAATCATACTTGAACGATAGGACTCAGTATGTGGCGCTTAATGGGAAAACCTCCACTTCAGACTTTGTCAGACATGGAGTCCCACAGGGCTCTGTACTAGGCCCCCTACTATTCTGCATCTTCATCAATGATTTACCATTGTCCGTATTAGATGAAAAGGTCACGACAGATTTATTTGCTGATGACTCGTCGCTCCAAACGAATGGTAGTGATCTACAGACAATAGAAACTTCTCTCCAGGAAAGTCTACACGACGTGTCAGACTGGTGTCATTCAAACTCAATGGTCATACACCCAGCCAAAATCAAATCTATGATTATAGCTACCCGCCAAAAACACCAGTTGACTCCTCTTTGCCTAAAACTTCAGTTGAATGGCACTTCTATTGAGCAGGTAGACGAGCATCGTGTTTTAGGGTTAACGATAGATAAAGAATTGAAATGGCAATCTCATCTAAATAACGTATGCAAGGTAGTCTCAAAAACACCTTTTCCTGTTATCTCAGGGCAAATGAAACAAACTGCGGCGTTACTGAAACACGACAAAAAAGCAGAAGAGCACACAAAACAAAGTGTGAAGTAACGACGATTTATTGCACGACACAAAACAGGACAAGAAATTTTCGGCAAAATGCCTTCCTCAGCGACAAACAAAAAAAGTATCTCAATTAAAGCGCTACGTCAACAGTAATGTGCTTAAACTTTCTTCAATGCACACATAATGTCACGTATAAATTACGCCTCAACAGTGTGGGACGGCAGTAGTGACGTCCACAAAAAAAGGCTGAATTCTCTCCATAGACGTGCAGCAAAGCTACTCCATCCAGCTGTATCTCTAACAACAGACGAAAAACTAAAAGCGCTGAACATAATTCCTCTAAATAGGCAATTGAATTCAACAAGGCATCAATTATGTTTACAATCTTGAAAGATACTATGCCATGTTATATCAATGCCCTTTTACAAGATCGAACAGCTTTCTGGCTCGACGCAAATTCCTTCTCCCTACCCACGCATTGATCTATACAAAACAAGCCTAGCTTACTCTGGAACCATATGTCTGGAACTCACTTCCACCGAATCTACAAAACATGAATACTTTAAAACCTTTCAAGGAACATTTGCATAAACATTTTATGTCTCAGTAGTTAAATTATTCGATTACAATGATTAGCGTCCATTCGCTAAGTCTTCTGTGAACCATACTTTGAATAAATCGTCTCAACATAAAACCTACTCCGTTAAATCACTCATCCCCACTCCCACTCTGTCTACCATCCCTTTTCTCCTCCCCCTACCTACCATTCTCTCTTCCCCACCCTCCTCTGACCTCTCTCTCTGTGTAGTTTTTGTTTGTTTGTTTGCTTGTAAGTTTCCATTTGTTTTACCATCCCCCATCTCATTAGTGCTTTATGAGCAGTTTGCTTATCATTGTAGAATTAGATTATCATGTTGGTATATTGAATTGTCTGTATGAATGATATGTGCTGAAATAATGTATGCATGACAAGGACAGATTGTAAGACTAGACTTTGGCCTAAAATCTTCATCCTTGGGTATTAAGATCAACCAATCAATCAATCAATCAATCAATCTCTCTCTCTCATGTGTGTGTTCATTTTGATATTGTTTGTTACACGTTTTTGTGTGTGTGTTTTTGGGTTTGGAATGATATAAACCCTATCCTGGGTTTTAGAGGCCAGCTCTTATCGCTCACACTCCAGCCTTGATCATGCAAGGGTTTTGTAAAGGGTTTTTAGAAACACGAAGGATCTCGAGAGAATGTAAATATAGTTCAAGACCCTATCTTTTTTTCCCAAAAACCCCCCTTTTCAATAAAAAACCCGGGGTCACACAGTATTTTTTGGCCAAATTCAAACCTGTTGTCCAAAAAAAAATAACGCCTAAAAAACTTAAAAGACGTAATCGTTTTTAAAAAAAGGGGGTTTTCGTGCAAAATAACATGGGCGTCGTGAAATAGTATTTACAGGCTCTGGGGGGGCATAAAAATTAAAACGCCCGCGGGAAGAGTTTATGCTTTCTAATCGCTCTTCTCTTTAGTTATTAAAAAATTAGAAAAAAACAATTCTTTCCGTCTTGATAGTTTTTTACATCCAATGAATTTATAGATCCAAATTTAAATTCTTTAATTCCTGTCTCCGTCAAACCTGTTAACTGATAATCGCAAAACCCCCTTTTAAACTGGATGCAGTTTTTTTGAACTTAGATGGATAGCCAGCAAACAATTAGCACATTTTTCTTAACTGTTTTTAAAGGCATTAAATTTTGGGTTTTTCACGGGGGAAAAAACAGCGGCTATTTTTTTTTTTAATCAAAAAATTGCCCTTTACAAGGCCGGGTGTGCTAAGTATGTGTTTCCCCATATTTTTAAAAGCCCAAAATTCGAGCAAGGCTTTTTGGGAAAAAAACATTTTCTTTTTTCTTTGGAAAATTTATAGTAATTATAAGTTGTTTTCTTTAATTTTTAAAATTAATGTTAAAATTGCTAAATACTTTCTTAAAGAAAAAAAGTTGTAGTAGCCTTCGGGTTTTTTAAAATGTTTTAATAGTTGCTTGTTCGCCTTAAATTCCCCATTTTATTCTTAGCTTTTTCAGATATGTTAACCACAAAAATTTTAAAACCCCCAATTTCTCTAAGGGAACCTATAATTACCTTTCCCTTTTTCAATTGGGTACGTTAAGCCACTTTTTTTGGGGAAAAGGGAAAACTTTTTTATAACTATTTTAAAAACTAAATTTTAAAAATGGAACCTTTTAAATAGACGAAAATGCCCTTGATGTAGGACAATTTTTAACCCCCAATTTTAGACTTTGCAATTTAACCATTGCATAAAGGATCATTTCGGGTTCCCAAATTGGGTTGTAAAACCTCTAACTAGATTTTTAAAACCCCAATAAAAATGATAGGTGCCCTAGCATGGGCATCCGACCCCAATGCTTTTTTCAGATCATTAAATTTTGCTATTTCGCGCAACTACCCCCCCCTTCAATCAAACCAAAAACCACCTAAATTTTTTTAGTAAGGGCCCGTATATAAAATTTCTGTTTATTACCAGCCAAAAAGAATATAATGAATAAATGTAATCCCCCCAAGGACAAGCGTTTATCCATTCAAAGCCAATGGACATTAAAGATATGAAAAAAATTGCAACGAATTTTAAAATTAATCCCTTAATGATTTTTGACAAAAGTTAGACCGCAATCATGGGTTTTGGAATTGTATTTGTGGGGGACAAAAAAAATACTTATGACTCGCCGGCCCCCCCTCTTTTCAACCAAACAAACAAGTTCGATTGGATCCATAGAAAAAAAACATCCTAATGCTTGGGCAAAAATTTATTTAGATGAAAGTAAAGGCCTAACAATGCCCGGAGTGCAAAGACGCAAAGACTCCAAAAGGGCATAGTTTGGTGCCCATTTGGGCAAAGCGAGACAATCGAAGTTAACAAACTACGGCTTTGACGTAGAAAACAATTTTGCCCAAATTTTGAAGATGTGTTAATCTTGTTAAAATTTTCCCGCCGCATACAAAGGGACCAAACGTTCTTGCAATGCTAGGTCAAAGGTTGAATTTTGTTGTAGGGTGTGGATGTATACTTGTACCTCTGACCTTAGACTACGATTGGCATGATACAGAATTATAACAACGAAATCCTCATAGTGTGAGACGATCAAAACTTCGGGCACAATCAAGGCTTAAACAATAGGCCCGCCCCATCCATTTTAAAGAACGACCTAGCCCTGAAGAAAGCGATCCAGTTACAATTGAACACAGAGCCAGAGAAAGCAGCCCAGAAGCACTCTGAACCTGTTAATCTACTTCACACTGACAGTCATAATAGCGAAAAAGACAGCCCTTGTGTATTTTTAACGTTTACTGGATTAGCATACTTTTTTCACTAAAAATTAATCCAGAGCTGACTCTAAACGTCCACAGATGGTCAGCCATATAACCAGAACTTTGCCTCTTAGTAGACAAAATCCAACTAACACCACTCCTATTATGCCAGGCAGAGCATCAAGTGGCTTTGGCTGCTAACTACTTTTAATATGTTTGCTAGTGAAGCAATTGTTTTCTAATCCACTTTTACAGGTGGGTGTTGGAGGCGTTCTGGCCTGTTGGACGCTCCACCCCACCCGTTAAAGCATAAACGAGTGTAGAGATAGCCCCCCCACACACCAACAGCTGTTAATATATTAATTTGTAATCCCTGTTCCTGAACAGAGTCCTTATCTTTCAGCTAGCGTAGTGTTTTATAAAGTATTGTGCTTATAGTTTCTCTTAATCGCTTGTTTGTGTGATAGCTAGCTGTCGCTCTGTTCGTAGACAGCGCTTCTAACCTGGCGCCCTTTCTATCATAAATCTTGTATTTTCTGCTGTATTCTAGAGCTTCTCGCCCAAAATTGTTATCGTATGCATCAGCTGTTTATTTTTTTTTCTTCATTTCTATCTTCTCTCTAGACCAAGTTTTGCTAAATTGTTTGTTAGTTACCTTTAATGATCGTAAAGCGCTCATTAAGCCCCAAGATTTCACGCAAGGAATGGAGAATCATTAAGTGTTTTTAATTGTGTTCCACTATTAAAACTCGTCTCCAATTTCTTGCTATTAGTTCATCTGTGTTCGATTAAATCTTCAAAGAGGTATGTTTGGTATTTCAGCTTTGTGTTGGCAACTCTAGCCCCAAGTTTTGTAAAAGACTATCAGCCTCAGTCCTTAAAATCGCTCATAAAGTTTAATTGCTTTGGTCAACTCAAAAAGGGAGATCTACTAAGAATTGTTGGCCCTGCTTAAAAACTGGGTTGGGTCTGGTTTTGTTAAGTCGTACACTCTTTACTTTACCGGTTTCTTACTACAAATGATTATTTTCATTCTGTTGAAAAAATCATAACCCTAAAGTGCTTTGGCTGCTTCGCCCATAGGCTATATAATGATTCAATTTACTAGGAATCGTATTTGGCTTAATCCTACTCTGCTGCTGTCTTTACCCCCTTCAAGCTCTTCTGCAAGGAAGGGCCCAGTTTGTTTCATTTCTTTCCTCAATGGGTTCAATCGGATCAAATTCTTCATCCTATTTTTTATTTATATTCTTTTTTTGTTTTATACAAAATGAAATCTCATTAGGTTTTGTGACCTCGATCCATACAGAAAAGAGAAGGCACCCCATGGGTAAAGGCATAAGGCTGACTGTAATTAGTGTAAATACACCATCAACAGTTGAGCCTGGACCAGATTTAACAGTTTATGTTCCCCGATCTTGGCGCTGACGATGTTATATGCCAGCGCACCGCTCAACTATCATTCGCAAATAGTAATAATTCGACAGACCCCTAATGTACTGTTGTTGTAATTTAGCAGGGCAATCGTTAAACATATAAACAATTAACCGGGAGGGCACAGCAGTCTTTGTGTATAGGCGAGCAGGACATTTTTGCTCTCTATGTCTGATCTATGGCTACCTGAAAAAAGAAAGAAAAGAGTATGTTTATCAGGGAATACAAAGTCCAAACGGCTTAAGCACAGGCTTAAGCGGGGGGAGTGCAAGATGATGTTAAAGATGAGGCAGGAGCAGAAGGGCGTTTGGCAAAAGATTTTGCATCCTCTTGATTTTGAGTTGTTAAAAAAGCATATGCCATATTTCCAAGGTGCACTAAAGAAAAACTTACTTATGAACTGACATTTAATCCTCGCGATTCTGTCGTTCTGTCTGAGAACTTTAGGCTAAATACACATTTAGCGACATTTCTCTTGGAGTTTGACGTTACTAACCCTGGACTGGCCAGAACTATCTTAACCCAGTATAAAAAGTAAAACAGTTTATTTTATTATGAAAGAGTTATACACTCCAATACAGAAATAAAACAAGCGAGCACACTCTTTGGAAATACATTTAATAAGTTTTAAAGTGCCTTTAAAAGGAATTTTGTTCTTGTTTACTGAAGAAACTAGCTCCTTTTCAGAGAGTATCAGAAGCGTTTTTAATCCAAAAATTGAAGGAAGGTTGACTGTGTTAATACGGCAGTTAATCAGTTGTATTCAGGGCTATTGGACTTTTCCTCACAACACTCTTGTATGAAATAAGAAAGTTGTTCGCTGGAGGTAGGCAGAGGGATCCTGACTGTTGATCGTGTATGTAAAAAACTTCGCTTTATGATGTAAGACTTGAAGACAACTTAATATCCAAATATTGCCTGTGGCTGGACTTTAGATCCACATTTTGACAAAAAGATTGTTTGAAGTGGAGAAAGGGTAGGGCATGATGGATTATACAAATAAAATATTCCCAAGAAAGCAGACGGAAAGTCCATTAAAAATGCAAATTTTATGAGTGCTGTGATGCTTCAGTTAACATTGAAGAAAACAGGCAAAAGGACGCGGCTGTTTAAATTGTAGAAGAATATTCTAATAAAAACAGTGGGATAGCTTGAAGTTTCTGCCATAAAGATCGCACCTGTTCTCTTATCTGCGGGATTTCGGGGTCGTGGGGAAAACTGTCTTCGTTTTGAACTTTATTACAATCCATATGGTTCATTCGAGCACATTGTTCGCATTCTGCACAACATTAAGCACAACAAAGTCTTACAAAGAAAGGAAAGTTTATTTGGACAGACGACGAATATATTTGAGTTGATCCTAGCGGACAATTGAGCGACTGTTTAGAACATTTACTATAGCTATTTGTGGGAACTGAAAAACCCTGTTTATTATTGTGACTGTTCGGCTGAACAAGACATGTTTAAAAAAGAAAAGCTCTGGTCAAAGCTAGCCTTTAGTGGACGCCACGCCTTAGTTTCTGTGTGCTCTTAACTCAAAAGTACATGCTGTCTAAAAGACGTTCGATCGCAGTTTAAATCGGTTGTGTATTATTTACACTAAGGACAAGATAGTTTGAAGAATGTTTAAGTGAAAATTATATAATAAGGTGACAAAAGATGTGTTAACAAAAAATAAAAGAGCAGTTCATAAAAATCTAAGCACGCTAAGCTTTCTTACGGGACTGACCCCCAGTTTCAATACGTTTGTTTATTTAATTTGTTTATTATTGGTTGCTATAAAACAATTTATTATTATATTTTTTATATTATAAAAGAATGTCTAGGGGGCAGAAGCAAAAGCACAGCTAGCCTCTATATGCACGCAGTAGTAGAGCTAAAAGACCTAGCAGACTCAAACTGAGTTTTGATCTAATAGGAGTGCCAGGAAAATGTTTATGGATTTGAACTACACAGATGACGGGGGCTTACAAACGAACAGTAATTGAAGACAAAAAACGACGACTTATCCTATCCTAGAGAGATAAGAAATTTATGAGAAACGACTTTGGCAAACATGAATGAAAACTTCATAAAAGAGAGGAATGCTTGGCCGTTGCTTCCTGAAAAATTGCTTGGAATTTTAAAGTTTGAATACGAAGCCCCAATGTATACTTTGATAAGAAAAATCAATTTTAGAAACGCTTTGATAGAGGGGCCCATTCTAGTTAGCCTAGGAGTTCCAGGAAGACACAAACAGAAAAAACAGATTGAATTAACTAGGCGGGGATTCTGAATATATGTACAGAGAAAGAGCTCCTTTGCTGAAGTGGGGCGGATGACACCGTCGGGCTTAGAATTTACCCCACCGCTATCGTCACTACTAGGCAAATGACGATGATTTTTTTTTTTCGCTTATTTATTACTCCGAGGGAGGGCGCTACTAGTTTGCCAGACATACGTTAATTAGAGGTATGTCAAATTTAAGGCCGAAAACTTGGATTGCTCCTCTTAAGCTCGGTTTGCAATTACTAAAACGGAGACAAATAACCCCATGTATCATCTGACAGGTTACTGTGATGGTTGAAAAAGACAAACAATAGTAATCGACTTTATTTTCATTACGTATGTGATTTTATTGCGTTTTAACTTGTTAATGAAGTGCTGCCAGAAGGATTAATAAGAAGTTTTGTACAAAGATTAATTATTAAAAAAAATAATCTTATTTAAAAATGGAGGTTCAACAGTTTATGTTAGAGCAAATAACTGACTTCAAAAGGAAATAGGAAAGAACTTATATTAAGTCTGGGGTTACTAGAATGAAATATGCTAAAGCTTTATAATACTCTTTCCTATGTAATCACTGGCTCATCGGCTGTAGGCTAGCGTAAGTGCTGGATCTAGTGTGGCCGTTTTGTAGTGGGGTTGGGGGGCGCAGTCTCTATAGCATTAGGGGGTCTTGGGTTAGGTTTAGGTCGCTGTGTTATGATTTCGTAAGTGTTGTTTAAAAAAATTAACTCCTAAATTACAAAAGCACACTGCTATTGTGCCTTAGCATCAGAATAATAACCATTTGTTCATTAAGATTAGAATACAGCCAAATCATTACAGGATGTTACACCGACATAAGGACGAAAGAATTTCAGAAGCTTATGTGACGGTGAGGATTACAGACGACAGAAAATTGACATCAAAGACGGAGTGGAGGAAAAGACGTTTACTTCTCGACAGGGTAGACACTGAGCAATTAAACAGGAACATTGAAAAACAAAAACCGATCAGTTAAAACGTGTGTAAAAAAGCAAAAAAAATAAGTTAAAAAAAAAAATAACATATTTTTTTGTTACTCACTGTGTTTGGGTGGGACAACTTGCCGTCTTAACGAACAAGGGAATCTTTTTGGGGCAGCTTTTTAGCGAGGGGAGTCTCTCTTAAATAATATACGGGGAGGGTTCTGTTTTCATGAGTTCTTTCACTTATAAACATCTACGCTCCTATAGGATCTGTTGGCTTAATTCTAACATCGCCCTCTGCTCGCAGGAGATACCCCCCCCCCCCCCCACAAAAAGGGGTATCTTTATTTTAGCCCAAACGGCAAGGAGTTTTTGAATCCCCCTGCACATTGCTTCAGTAATTGGTAAATTTTTTTTAATTTGATTGCGTTTATGGCTTCAACCCTGTTGCTTTAAATTCTTTCATTGTTCTGGCGCGTTAGATGCCTTGGCAATCTCTTGTACTCATTCTGTGTTTAGGCGGTTCTTGTCCAGTAATTTCTCTGTGATATTGATAGTAAAGGCGTTTTAAGCTAGATTCTTGATGTAAAGTTTTCTACTAGGGTTGTGATCGATGGTTGCCTGGGATCCTCTCTTAACTGTAACATGATGTTTTAAAAACAGCTGAGTTTACAGAACCTTTAAACCTTTCCCATCTCAACTGGTCATTCTAGGACACTTTAATGGACCTGTCATGTAAATTTGTTGTTTAAAAGCCACAGCCACAGCAGTTGAGCTTGTTTATCCGTTAAGGCTCAGAGTCTTTGTATCTTGAAGCCATGTCAATACTGTTAGAGCATACTTAAACTTTTTTCTTCTAACGTTGTCATTGTGGGAAGATATACAACAAATCCATCTGGTGGGTGTCATTAGGAATGAGTTACCAATTCTAGGTCTTCTTATTCTTTTTGGAGCGGGCAGATATATTGCCAAATTGTTGTGTTTGAAAGCCAGTCTTTCGCATCTGATTCAGACACTCTAGCAGCTTTACTCAGTTTTCAATAGCAGTCTTTCCTTTATAACCTTAGGAGAATAATATATTTTGTACATCGTATTGTCTAAGAGGCTGTATTTTTTAACTATAATTTTTAGATTCTTTGTGCATGAATATAGAGTGCTCCATAACGCCACCTAAAACACTTTCTTGCTAATCTTTTCTGCTTTCTGATGGTTCATAAAGACAGACAGTTCTGGCGGCGGCGATGTTAGAAAACTTCTTTCTGTCAACCAAGTAATACTCATTCATTGCCCTCATCAACGTCTGTAACGTGTGTGCTTGATGTCCTGTTCCCTTTACTTTTTATTAATAAAGTCTAGTGTAGCATGTCTTCTTTCTCTCACTTACGAGTCCACTATCTCGCACCCTCCTGTGCCCCCACCTCGATTCTATTGCCTAAATTATGACGTAATCTTCATCATTCGGGACGCAATTTAACTAAACATAACTAATTGTTCAGAGCAAGGCCTAACAGCAGCATTAACAATAGCCTCCTACCATCATAACTATCCCGCCATCTTTTTATAAATCAATATATTTCACTAAAATTAATTTTATCTCATTGAACTAATACTTTCTGGGTAATCCCTGAGCAACAAGAACGTCTTTTTGACCGCATCCTGCATTAATTACAACAATAACACCTTAACTATTCATCAATGTCGTAACTTCCTAGGTTGTGGGAGAGAACAGTAATATGCGCTTTGAACTACTTGCTACTCCACACGTTTTTGGGCGAAAAGTTGGCCTAGCCGCCTTGTGTGTGTGTGTGTAGACAAAGTAAAACCGCAAAAATAACGACCTTACAAAACAAACATACTGTGACCGGGTTATCTGTTTTTATAATAATTTACTAAACTTTTCAGATTTCAGTTTTTGTTTAAGCCCTGTGTTTTTTCCTGGTCATTTTTCAATAACATCATTTTTCGCGCCAACATTCTTCAATTGAGTATCTGTTCTGTCATGTGAAATAAAACTTACAGTCTTTATCTGTTTCTAAAGTCTTTTTTTAAAACGAGTTTTTAATATTTCTGGGCATAAAATCCACACACTTTTCCAGCATGTCTTCACTGAAAGCCAGTTTTGACAAAGTATTTCTTTTTTAAACTATGTCTCTTTCTGCCGAACAGTTCATCTAGAATAATTAGTGTTTGCGTTCTTCAAACAGTCTATAAAACTGTTCTTAATCACTCACGCAGTTTATTGCTAGGTTAATAAATATATGTCATATTGTCCATATAAACTTCTCTCTTGATTATTGCTGTGTTCCCTTTAAGGTTGTTGGACAGAAACCACATATGATTAAAATTATGCGATAAACTGTTTGTAATAGGTTCTAGGACAAATATTGTTTTTCCACAACCAGTTGCCACAAATCAATGAGCCAATGAGGAGTGTTTTGTCATAAAGTTTAACTGCTCATGGTTTTATTGGCAGATTTAAGTCTAAGCCAGTTATTATGTTTTATCATGTCCTCTGTTAAAACTTGTTCAGTATAATTAAAGACCCTTACAAGACCTTAACTGTGTAGATTAATCCCAATTTAGTTCTGTAAGATTAGTTTCTATTTATGTCAACGGGATTTTGTTGCTTGTTGTTATGATCTTAATATCCTCACCATTTTGTGAAGAACGACGACAACACCGTTAAGGCGTTAAAACGGGTTTTTTTGTTAAGTTTTGCCAGACTAATATTAATTCCTTTTATATTGGTCATCACTAACGCCACAACCCATCCATCTCCACATCTTTAAAGACAGAAAATTTCTAAAAATTATTGTGAAAGTGTTCCTAATTTCTGCTTGGAAGAACTGGTATTTTGTAGAAGCTTTTTTTACAATGTTTCTTTTCTGTGGAGGTGTAAAACTGCTTTTTCCTATACGGCGTTATTTCAATTTCTTTTCGACTATTGTTGTCTGGCATAAGACTTACATGTAAAGGGCCAGAGTTGAATGCTTTTCTGAAACTTTTTTGACGGTCAAAAAATGTAAATGGGCTTATGAATTCAAATTTTATTTCCCATTCTAAATATGGTTCTAAGTGCCATTGAGGTCAGGTTTTCGAACTATTTTATATTCATACTGGCCAACATTATTTGCTTCTAGATTGCGTAGTTGCTCTAGTTTAGGAAACCTTTTGTTGTCGTCAACCTCTTTGCGTTTATAATCACCATCTTTAGTGTACTCAAAACCATACAAAGTGCCTATCTCACCATTTTGTTCAAAGTCCGCTACGTCTGCATGAGGAGTTTGGTATCACAGTCTACAATACTTTTACAATAAGTTCTATGGCTGGCAGCTGTTTCTATAGTTGAGATTCTGGCCAGACACCTTCTACAAAGCCCTTGTTTAACATTGTCTTTTGTAGTAAAAGCCATAAGTCTGCTTATTGTTCTGATTAATACATAATGGCTCTTTGTACTATCTGCAAACAGGATCAAGTCTACATGTTTGTTAAGCGGTTCGCCAAAAGTAGGGGCATTGGGAGAAATCCTTAGAGGCACTATATTAGCTTTTACAGACCATGTGTATACGTTTACAGTGATTGGTTTGTTTTGCTCTTCAAACTGAGATATACTGTTTATGCTTACTGGAAAGGTTAGGTTATCAAAGTTCAGCTCTTGCTTATATTAATCATAATTGGAAACTCTGTTTGCATGATTTTTAACAGGATGTAGATGCGCTAAAAACACACCACATGAAGCATTGGTTGTCAGAATTATGTATGTTTAAGACTGCTCGTTTTAAAACTAACTCTTTTGGGAGAGGAAGGTAAGAATTGCCAACTATAGGATAGAACTTTGTTTGTCTTAATTTGATTTCAGGACTGTCCCTTCAGACCAGCCAGAACCCCTTAACTTTGCCTCCTCACTTGCATGGTTAAACTGTGTAAGCATGTAGTCAGCCCAGTTAGAGTTAAAGTCGTAATAGCTGATAACTTCTTTCTGTTTAGTTGAAACCCAGACTGGCATGTTACTATCATCAGGCGTTATATAATCAATCAGAACGGTCAATAGCACTTTTACTGGCGGCTCCATCTGAAGGACTCTGGATTTTAGAGATGGCATGTGCTACGCTTTCATGAACGTTTGTAGAGTTAATAATATTCATGTCTACTTCACTGAACATATTGCTTAATTGTTTGTCACTGCTAAGTATTTTTTCCATCGTATATAGTTTTCCGTCCTCCAATTTACTTGTGGTCGTCATTTTTAAAGCCAAAATATTTACGTAAATCAAAAAAATAAATGTATATAAAAGTAAGTAAAAACAGGCTTTTATTCTTCACCCAAGTGCCGCAACGCTTCAAGACACGTTAACCTTACAATAACACCGCCAATATTTTACCTTTTTTCTGAATCACTACAGTCAATGTTTATCACTTTGTTTGCTTCGTTAAATAGTTGGATCGGTCAAGGAGGAACAAAAGTGAACTTCATAAGGCTTAATTTTCCCTACAAATATCAGGTGTCCCTGTGGCTCAGTGGTTAAAGCGTGAGTCATTAAGTAGAAAATGAGCATGTCCAGAGGGTCATGGGGTCGAATCCCAGCCATGGCTCGTCCAAGATGGGGAAAAAAAAGGGGCAGCAGAGGACATCCGGAGTCATGAACCGGTGTGGCCCAACCCCCTAGAGTGTCAGGAGATAAGGGCCAAAACACTTGCTTGAAGGGGCTTCTCTTCTGAGGACTCTCTGCTGCCACGCTCTCCACGAGTTTCTTTCTACTGATGCATGGTAAACCATTGACTTCCAGGAATAGGCCAGAGGATGTCCGGGAAAGACCGGAGGACACTGGAAAGACCAGAACCAAGGGCTCTGTGGGCTGGCTCCCCACTTTGCCTTAAACATGTAGGCTACTAAAATAAAAGGAAAAGATGCTCCCAGGATCACCGAAAGGGGGAGAGAATGATGAATCCATCGTGCTCAACCAATCACGACTGCAAATCCCAAACCGACTATGAACATGGACCAAATGGAATATCCATGTGTCTGTGGAAAGCGTTTCGCTACCACCCGTGGCATGAAGATCCACAGAACAAGATGGGATGTGTGAAGACTCATCTGAATGAGCAGCAGCGCACTGCATCAGCAGATAAGACGTCGGAAGACCAAGGCCAGGATTTAAAACCACAGTGCCAAGGACATCCACGCTGTTGGTTCGGATGAGGAATTTGCACAGGCCCTCGATGCCAGGTGCCTGAAACTCAACCTGCCACGAGCAAACGAAACTGAGATTGGGAGAAACTGGATGCAAAAATCGTCAAAGACTCGATGCACTGATAGGGAAAAGCACCCTGGAACACAAACTAGCCACATATGGGGACATTGTGTATGCCATATGTAGAGACGCCTATGGAGTAAAACTATCCAAAGAGAAAATACCTCCAAAGAAATCCAGACGCCAAGAAAAAATGGACAAGATCAGAGTCCAAAAGAACAACCTCAAGAAGCAAATGAGACCGCACTGCCAGCTGAAAAACAAGGCTTGGAAAAACTGTGGAAGACCTGAAAGAAAAACACAGCGCCCTCAGCAAAGCGGAATCTGCGAGGAAGAGAAGAGCAAAAGAAGAAGACACAAGAGCGCTTCTTCAGAGACCCCTTCCAGTTTGCCAGAACACTGTTTGAGCAGCCAAAATCTGGGACCCTAAGTGTGGACAAAGGAGTTCTTGAGCAGCATCTGAGGAAAACATATCTGACTCACAGAGCAAAGCACCACTCGACATTCAAGGTCTGGTGTGGCCAACCAATCCTGAGGAACAGTTCAATGGCAAGCCTCCAACGTTGCGGAAGTCAAGAAGGTGGTCGACAAAGCCGAGCCAAATCATCACCAGGGCCAAAACGAATACCTACCAGCTTTACAAAAATGTCCCAAGGTGCTGGAGTGGCTCCACAGGCTGCTGCGATCGGCTTGGAGGAACCAGAAGATCAGCGGCCAGTGGATGACGGCAGATGGTGTGTACATCCCCAAAGAGCAAAACTCAAGTGACATCAGCCAGTTCAGGCAATATCACTACTGAACGTCGAAGGGAAAATCTTCTTCTCTGTCATGGCAGCAAGGCTGACCAAGTACCTGATGGAAAACAAGTACTTGATGTGTCAGTCCAGAAAGGTGGAATCCCAGGCGTGGCTGGCTGTGTAGAACACGCCACAATGATCTGGACGCAATCCAAAAAGCAAAAACAGATAAGATAGACCTGGACGTAGTGTGGCTTGATCTGGGCAAACGCATATGGATCTGTGCCCCATGAGATGATACAGTTGGCTCTTGAGATGTACCATGTGCCAAAGAACATCCGCGACATGCTCAAGAAGTACTTCAATGGCTTCCCAATGCGGTTCTCTACCAAGGAGTACACAACTGATTGGATCAACTTGGAAGTGGGCATTGCAATGGGCTGTGCAATTTCCCCGATACTGTTCGTGCTGGCATGGAACTCATCTTGAAAGCAGCAACAAACACGCGAGACAAACAGACCTTGGCGATGGATACAAGATGCCTCCTCTCAAGGCCTTCAGGATGACACTACAGTGATTTCATCCAGAGAAGACGAGACACGTCATGTGCTGGAGAGGCTGGACGACATAGTTGCCTCATCCAGAATGAAGTTCAAGCCAAAGAAATCACTGAGTCTCTCACTGAGGAAGGAAAAGTGGCCGAATACTGTGGTCTTCAGTGTTGCCAACCAGGCCATTCCAACAATCACAGAAGAGCCAGTCAAGAGCCTTGGAAGATGGTATGATGATACGCTGAAAAGACACACAAGAGCAAAAGAAACCAAGCAGATGGCGGAAGAAGGCTTGGAGACCATTGACCAGTGTGGGCTCCCTGGCAATACAAGGTCTGGTGTCTGCAGTTCATGCTGATACCAAAGCTCCTATGGCCTCTGATGATATACGACATCTGCACCAGCACAGTGGAGGCAATGGAAGCCAAAATCAACAAGTTCACAAGGAAATGGCTTGGTGTCCCACCCTGTCTGACTGACATCGCGCTGTACTGTCGCCAAGCAAAGCTCAAACTACCACTGAAATCCATCCTGGAGGAATACAAAGCAGGGAAGATCAGACTTCAAAGCATGCTGGAGGACTCAGGAGACAAGGTGGTAGAAGCAATCAAGCCCCAGCTGAAGACAGGCAGAAAATGGAAAGTTCAAGAGGCGATGGATTCTGCAAAAAAAGTCTCAAGATCAAGAAATAATCAGAACACACACAGACCAACAGACAAGGACTGGGGGTGACCAAAACTGAATGGTGGTCAAAGGCCAAAGAAAAGCCAAAGAGACATGCTGATTCAGGAGATGAGAAAAGAAGAAGACCAAAAAAGACTCCAAAAAGCAGTCCAGCAGAGCCAGCAAGGGCAATGGACAACGTGGGAGAATGCACTCCAAAGAAGTCTAACTTGGAATGACATTTGGCACATGGCCCCTCTCAGGATCAGCTTCATTCTCAGATCTGCATATGACCTTCTGCCCTCAAATGCAAACCTGGTGAAGTGGGGAAAACAGACGATCCTGCATGCCCCCTCTGCCATGAAAAACAAACAGTGGAGCATGTTCTAAGCTCATGTAAAGTAGCCCTGGCTCAAGGAAGGTACACATGGAGGCACAACCAAGTGCTCAAGAAATTGTACAAGTAGTCTGGGCTAGTACCAACACCACAAAAGGGAGAATCAGGACTCCAAAGGCACCCGCAACATTCTTCACGGCAGGAGGCAGCAAATCATGGCCAAGAACAACAGTGCCACTCGAAACATGCAGGCAGAGTCTGCTGGATGGAGCAGATGACTGGGAGTGCACTGCGAACCTCCAGAATGGAAAGAGTCACCCAGAGATCATCAGCAAGAGTGGCATGAGACCAGACATAGTAGTCCACTCTAAGTCAACCAAGCAGCTGATCATGATCGAGCTCACAGTGCCATATGAAACAGAAAGGAGGCAGCTCAAATCTACAAGACTGAAAAGTATGCTGATCTGGCAAACAGCCTGAGGAGAGAAGGCTATCGGGTCAAAGTCCTCACTGCAGAAATTGGAGCTGGGGGATTTGTAGGAACGTCTGCATACAGCCTCATGAAACAGCTCTCAGTTGCAGGGAAGGAAAAAACCAGAGCCCTGAAAGCAATGGCAGAAGCGGCAGAGAGGTGTTCAGCTGGTCTGGTCAAGGAGGAACAAAGTGAACTTCATAAGGCTTAATTTCCCTACAAATATCAGTGCCCTGTGGCTCAGTGGTTAAAGCGTGAGTCATTAAGTAGAAAATGAGGCATGTCCAGAGGTCATGGGTTCGAATCCCCAGCCATGGGCTCGTCCCAAGATGGGGGAAAAAAGGGGCAGCAGAGGGACAATCCGGAGTCATGAACCGGGTGTGGCCCAACCCCCCTAGAGTGTCAGGAGATAAGGGCCGAAACACTTGCTTGAAGGGGGCTTCTCTTCTGAGGACTCTCTGCTGCCACGCTCTCCACGAGTTTCTTTCTCTGTTCACTATTATCTTTTATTATATTGTCTATATCATTCTCAAACCCAAATTCGCTAAAATCAATGTTTAATAATTTCATTGTTTCGTCAAATAGTTCATTACAATTCTTTAATCAGATTCGCTGAGTTTGGCAGTCATTTTTTAATATAAAATAAAAAAAAAATAATTGTAAATTCAGCTGTTATTCATAGTCTTTTCTAATCGTAAAACCTGATCTTCATTAAAACGAATAGCTACTCCTTCAGGGGTAGTAGAAACAGCCAAATTAACATCTTCAGGAGCTATATTATCAACTAATATAGCAAACAACTTTACAACTGGTTTAGGCCAATTATCTGGTATATTTGCTAATAGCTTCCAATACACTTTCCCGCATGTCTATACGATTAAAAAGATCAGCAATTAATTCTTCAAACCTGTTCTTTAACTGATCTTTGTCAGCTTCTCTCTCCCAATCCAACTCGTAAAGTATATTAATAAGCTCTGTAGCTACTTCGGTCTTCATTTTTAAAGCCAGAATATAAACGACAATTAAAAAAATAAGTAATCAGTTTCTCTCTCTCTCATTAACACACGCATATTTTAAGGAAACAACTCCGTAGACGTTTTGTAACTTGAAAATAGGAGTTGTCCCCCGTGTAGATTAACAATAGTTATTCAAAACCACACACGCCCAGTCAGCTTGATCACGCATTCAACACAAAAGACACAAACACACAGACAGAAACTGACACAGACAGACAGGTAAACAGACAGGCAGACAGACAGGTAGACAGACAGGCAGACAGACAGGTAGACAGGCACATGCGGTCCGTAACGAACCTCACCTATTGATCGGGTTTAGCGACTGAGATCTTTTTGGTTTTCGGTCTTTCCGATGAGGCCTATTTGAGTCCGGGGTTCCCGTTCCTAGCAGTTATAGTAGTATTGATTTTACCTCTGTTCCAAGTAATTTAACATCAAATAAGCAAAACAATGAAATGAAATGATTTATCTCCTTAATTAGCATAAATTAATTACCTCCCGATAATCATCTTTATGCAGTCCAGAAAGGTGGAATTCCCAGGCGTGGCTGGCTGTGTAGAACACGCACAATGATCTGGACGCAATCCAAAAAGCAAAAACAGATAAGAGAGACCTGGACGTAGTGTGGCTTGATCTGGCAAACGCATATGGATCTGTGCCCCATGAGATGATACAGTTGGCTCTTGAGATGTCCATGTGCCAAAGAACATCCGCGACATGCTCAAGAAGTACTTCAATGGCTTCCCAATGCGGTTCTCTACCAAGGAGTACACAACTGATTGGATCAACTTGAAGTGGGCATTGCAATGGCTGTGCAATTTCCCCGATACTGTTCGTGCTGGCAATGGAACTCATCTTGAAAGCAGCAACAAACAACGCGAGACAAACAGACCTTGGCGATGGATACAAGATGCCTCCTCTCAAGGCCTTCATGGATGACACTACAGTGATTTCATCCAGAAAGACGAGACACGTCATGTGCTGGAGAGGCTGGACGACATAGTTGCCTCATCCAGAATGAAGTTCAAGCCAAAGAAATCACTGAGTCTCTCACTGAGGAAAGGAAAAGTGGCCGAATCTGTGGTCTTCATGTTGCCAACCAGGCCATTCCAACAATCACAGAAGAGCCAGTCAAGAGCCTTGGAAGATGGTATGATGATACGCTGAAACACACAAAGAGCAAAAGAAACCAAGCAGATGGCGGAAGAAGGCTTGGAGACCATTGACCAGTGTGGGCTCCCTGGCAAATACAAGGTCTGGTGTCTGCAGTTCATGCTGATACCAAAGCTCCTATGGCCTCTGATGATATACGACATCTGCACCAGCACAGTGGAGGCAATGGAAGCCAAAATCAACAAGTTCACAAGAAATGGCTTGGTGTCCCACCCTGTCTGACTGACATCGCGCTGTACTGTCGCCAAGCAAAGCTCAAACTACCACTGAAATCCATCCTGGAGGAATACAAAGCAGGAAGATCAGACTTCAAAGCATGCTGGAGGACTCAGGAGACAAGGTGGTAGAAGCAATCAAGCCCCAGCTGAAGACAGGCAGAAAATGGAAAGTTCAAGAGGCGATGGATTCTGGCAAAAGAAGTCTCAAGATCAAGAAATAACAGAACACACACAGACCAACAGACAAGGACTGGGGTGACCAAAACTGAATGGTGGTCAAAGGCCAAAGGAAAAGCCAAAAGAGACATGCTGATTCAGAGATGAGAAAAGAAGAAGACCAAAAAAGACTCCAAAAAGCAGTCCAGCAGAGCCAGCAAGGGCAATGGACAACGTGGGAGAATGCACTCCAAAGAAGTCTAACTTGGAATGACATTTGGCACATGGCCCCTCTCAGGATCAGCTTCATTCTCAGATCTGCATATGACCTTCTGCCCTCAAATGCAAACCTGGTGAAGTGGGGGAAAACAGACGATCCTGCATGCCCCCTCTGCCATGAAAAACAAACAGTGGAGCATGTTCTAAGCTCATGTAAAGTAGCCCTGGCTCAAGGAAGGTACACATGGAGGCACAACCAAGTGCTCAAAGAAATTGTACAAGTAGTCTGGCTAGTACCAACACCACAAAAGGAGAATCAGGACTCCAAAGGCACCCGCAACATTCTTCACGGCAGGAGGCAGCAAATCATGGCCAAGAACAACAGTGCCACTCGAAACATGCAGGCAGAGTCTGCTGGATGGAGCAGATGACTGGGAGTGCACTGCAGACCTCCCAGAATGGAAGAGTCACCCAGAGATCATCAGCAAGAGTGGCATGAGACCAGACATAGTAGTCCACTCTAAGTCAACCAAGCAGCTGATCATGATCGAGCTCACAGTGCCATATGAGAACAGAAAGGAGGCAGCTCAATCTACAAGACTGAAAAGTATGCTGATCTGGCAAACAGCCTGAGGAGAGAAGGCTATCGGGTCAAAGTCCTCACTGCAGAAATTGGAGCTGGGGATTTGTAGGAACGTCTGCATACAGCCTCATGAAACAGCTCTCAGTTGCAGGGAAGGAAAAAACCAGAGCCCTGAAAGCAATGGCAGAAGCGGCAGAGAGGTGTTCAAGCTGGATCTGGTCAAGGAGGAACAAAAGTGAACTTCATAAGGCTTAATTTCCCTACAAATATCAGGTGTCCCTGTGGCTCAGTGGTTAAAGCGTGAGTCATTAAGTAGAAAATGAGCTGTCCAGAGGGTCATGGGTTCGAATCCCAGCCATGGCTCGTCCCAAGATGGGGGGAAAAAAGGGGCAGCAGAGGGACATCCGGAGTCATGAACCGGGTGTGGCCCAACCCCCCTAGAGTGTCAGGAGATAAGGGCCGAAACACTTGCTTGAAGGGGCTTCTCTTCTGAGGACTCTCTGCTGCCACGCTCTCCACGAGTTTCTTTCTACTGTTCACTATTATCTTTTATTATATTGTCTATATCATTCTCAAACCCAAATTCGCTAAAATCAATGTTTAATAATTTCATTGTTTCGTCAAATAGTTCATTACAATTCTTTAAATCAGATTCGCTGAGTTTGGCAGTCATTTTTTAATATAAAATAAAAAAAAAATAATTGTAAATTCAGCTGTTATTCATAGTCTTTTCTAATCGTAAAACCTGATCTTCATTAAACGAATAGCTACTCCTTCAGGGGTAGTAGAAACAGCCAAATTAACATCTTCAGGAGCTATATTATCAACTAATATAGCAAACAACTTTACAACTGGTTTAGGCCAATTATCTGGTATTTTGCTAATAGCTTCCAATACACTTTCCCGCATGTCTATACGATTAAAAAGATCAGCAATTAATTCTTCAAACCTGTTCTTTAACTGATCTTTGTCAGCTTCTCTCTCCCAATCCAACTCGTAAAGTATATTAATAAGCTCTGTAGCTACTTCGGTCTTCATTTTTAAAGCCAGAATATAAACGACAATTAAAAAAATAAGTAATCAGTTTCTCTCTCTCATTAACACACGCATATTTTAAGGGAAACAACTCCGTAGACGTTTTGTAACTTGAAAATAGGAGTTGTCCCCCGTGTAGATTAACAATAGTTATTCAAAACCACACACGCCCAGTCAGCTTGATCACGCATTCAACACAAAGACACAAACACACAGACAGAAACTGACACAGACAGACAGGTAAACAGACAGGCAGACAGACAGGTAGACAGACAGGCAGACAGACAGGTAGACAGGCACATGCGGTCCGTAACGAACCTCACCTATTGATGGGGTTAGCGACTGAGATCTATTTTGGTTTTCGGTCTTTCCCGATGAGGCCTATTTGAGTCCGGGGTTTCCCGTTCCTAGCAGTTATAGTAGAGTATTGATTTTACCTTCCTTGTTCACAAAGTAATCATTAACAATCAAATAAGCAAAACAATGATAATGAAAGTGATTTATCTCCCTTTAATTATGCATAAAATGTAATTACCTCCCCTGAATAAATCATCTATTTATAGATCAGTGAGAGAAAATTGATTATTTAAAGTTGTGATTTTGTGTTTAATTTGCTAAAGCTTTTAATATGAATAGTGTGCAAAGTAGCTACTAAAAAGTACTTTAAAGCACAGTTATTGTTTAACCTTTAAAACTATTCTGCTTTAATAAAAAGCAATTTTAATAACACCCCCAATTATGCATAAACACCATAAAATTATAAAGCTTTCAGTTTGCACAGTATATATATTAATCCAAAAAGTGTAAAGTTGGGAATATGTCTGCAGTGGTTTTGTGCTTGTTTGTGTGGTTTGGAAAGTCTTAATTTGGCCTCTCTCCTCTCTCTGCCCTCTAGGTGACCCTTTCCATTTTCGTGTTTCGTCTAGGTCACTGGCGCGGCTATAAACGCCCGCAAACCACAATGTGCACGTCTGGGTCACTGGCGCGGCTATAAACGCCCGCAAACCACAATGTGTTGTGCTGTCTGGGTCACTGGCGCGGCTATAAACGCCCGCAAACCACAATGTGTGTGTGTCCTAGGAAGGGCCACTGAAAAGGGGGTGAGAGAATTGCCCCAAATTAGACAAACTGAAAGTAGACAACCAAGTGTAGAAATACCACTATTAGAGGCATATTCCCAAAACTCTTCACATCTGGCCACATTATCTGTGATCCTCTGGATCTGGCTTGGGGCCCTAGGGCGCCATAGGGTCTCAAGTTAGACCCATGGGTGATTGCCCCAAATTAGACAAACTGAAAGTAGACAACCAAGTGTAGAAATACCACTATTAGAGGCATATTAACAAAACTCTTCACATCTGGCCACATTATCTGTGATCCTCTGGATCTGGCTTGGGGCCCTAGGGCGCCATAGGGTCTCAAGTTAGACCCATGGGTGATCAGTAATGTGGCCAGATGCGAAGAGTTTTGCACTTTTTTATAATGATTTATTTTAATAGTGCTGGAAGTAGAAGAGCGCACTGTAAACCCTTAATTTTTATGTCCCTGGGAGAATGTAAATATGCGGGTTCATGATCCCCCATATTATTCTGCACGGAAACCCCCGTTTCAATGTGCTAATTACGTCAATATTTGGCAGTTTTGGACATGTTAATTTTTTGTGAAAACAGGTGTTAAATTTGCCAAAACTGACATGTGATGGACGTGATTTGAAATGTAAAAAGGGGGGTTTTCGGGGCAAAATAAGATGGCGGTCTTGAACATAGATATTTACATTCTCTTCTCGTCTATGCAAAGGTTACTGTGAGGAATTCCAACAGTGCCAGAAGACAACTCTGATAGCAGAAAAACGTCTTTGGAATATTCACCTGGATGCAGCCTGCCCTCTAGAGTGAAAGAGTTTGAAACACTTGCCTGGGGGTGGGGGGGATTCTTCTCTGAAAACCTGTTGTTGAGCTATGGAATTTTCCTGTTGCCTGATGGCACTATCAACGTTGTTTCCCAAGTCAATCAGTCTAATACCCGTCATTTTCTCAACAATCTTTAATTTCCACCATGTACACATGTCACCTGTACAAGGGCCAAACGGGGCCTTCTCTTCCGGATGTTGATGATTTAGATGTGTGCAGAATGTTTGATAATTTTTCACAACGGCTTTAACGCACGTCATCCGTTGCGCTGGGTTTTGCTCAACGTCTGTCCGATTGCTGACAGATGGACACAGCTAAAATCCAGGTTCGCCTCTGAAAGGAAGGTGGTTGGGCCTGAGGAACCGGGAGAGACAGTGGGCAGCCGTGGGGGGGAGGGGGGGGATTGGATGGGGCCGGAAGTGTAGTCCGTCAATGAATACTGACGTCAAACAAATTGCAACAAATCATTCAAGAGCGTTAATCAACGGGAAACAATCAGGTTATTCGGGGCACAAAAAATCTAAAGTAAAAGATGGTTCCGTTTTAACGTAATTAATCCGAAAGTGTAAGACGAACCATGAGAAGGGAAATTTTTTAATGTCCGGGACGGAAAGCTGAATAACGCGCTGATCAGAAAACGGCAGGAAATTCCAACGCTGCCCGCAGGCGCGCGATGATGGCGGACACTGACTGCGCTGATTCAAACAATTACCAAGCCCCTCATGTTTCATATTCACGGGAAATGTCCCAAATTTCTTATTGAAAAGTTAACTTTGTTTTGTATTCTGTGTATGTTTTTAAAGATACCACTATGATACTACTCGATAACTTTGACACTACAGGCCAAACTAGACTGGCATCCGCCGAAGCTGACACGTAAACACGTGTTCGCCTGCCCGGTAAGGAAGTGGCTTAACTGATAGCACGCAGCAGTAGATTCGGTACAACAAGAAGTTGGGGAATAAAGGGAATAATGACTGTATCTGCGAACTAAAACTCTATTGCACAACATGCCTTGTACTTGTGGTTGCGTGGTAATGGTTGTGGCTTATTTGAACGTTTATGACTCCAATTTTCAGGGGAATGTGTTAATTGGGCAAAAGTCAAAGGGAAAAAATGAAACAAACCTGTTTGATAACAAAAAATAATAAAATAATAGGAATAATAACATTTAAAAAAAATATGATAATAATAATAATATCGCCCAAATAATATTGTATAATGATTACGTAATAGTAATAACAACAACAACAACAAGAACTGATAATGACAGTAACAATAGCAAACAAAAATGAAGCTTTCTCAAACCCATTTAATTCTGAATTTCAGAGTCCAGAAAAGGATTGCTGCATCTTTTGCAAGCTTGGATTTTGCAGCCAGGACAGAAATAATTCTAACACACAAAGGTGTGCTGGGAAAACAAGGCAAGGGCCCTCAGCGAGGTGAATGATATTGTTGCTTCAAAACTGTCATTTTTGTTCATGCTAAATGTCGGTGTGAATACACCAAATATAACGCTATTAAAACAGTTTCTGCGTAGCAGGCAAAATGATCAGTCTCCTCAAAAAAGCATAAAACGAAGACTTCGGACTGTAGATTCTGCATACAGTCAGCGCCCAATGCCTTTTTCTGCCTGAAAGGAGAAAAATGGTCACGTAGAGGCGGGACCAAGACCTGTATGGTCGACTTTCAGTGACAACAACACAATTCCAACAGACTGTGGCCGGTGTTTGCAGCAGCAGGGGTGACGAGTGGTCACGGAAAGTTAAGGGCTAGATTAGAATGTTTGCAGACGTTTTGCCCAGGAGGGGTTTTAACCACAGTATCTGCAGTCCCAAAACTTTCGAACGGGAAAACAATGTCCCCCGAAGTTTTAGAAACTGATGATATGCCAGCAAAAAAAAGAAATAAAATTTGGGGGAAAGCAGGCAGACCAAAAGATGAGGCGTATCAGCTGCCTTTCAGGATATTGTTCCTATCAAGAAAACAATGACACAGAGCAGGTCACTGTGTGCGACCTTGTTAGGAGATGGGAGATGCCCGGGACCAGTGCAATGAGCCCAAATGTGGGTTCGCGTTACAGGGGTGCCTTACATGAAGAAATGCGCTTGAACATTTTGGTGACAGTTATCTACCCTCAGAGTTAGAAGGAAAATCAGATGTTGTGCCCATAAAGACAGCCGCGTCCAACATCCTTCACAAGTTCTCGAAGGAACACAAAAGAATGACAGTGACATCAATCTACCGCTTGATTAGAGCAGCAGCTGCTCTAATTAGAAGTGACAAATGTCCATCCTGTTGTGACAGAAGTATGTACCCAGATTCTGGTCAGTTGTGCAAGGATTTACAGCTTGATTTCCTGCCTGTGACTCTTCAGACATTGCTTAAAGATATCATCAGGGGTAAAAACACCAAGATCTGAAATCGCATCCATTGGACAATGCTCGTTCAAGCAACAAGGCAAAACACATGCATTGCTCCACTTCGATCCACCGGGCAGTGCAGATGCACAAAACTTTTGCATCAAGAAATTTTTTGGGGGATACGTTAAGTAAACTTGGGTTCTGCTCTTCATATTCGAAGTACAGAAATTACACCTCAATGCAGCTGTCAAACCCAAGGTTTAGACCTTTCCCGGGAAAACACTGAAGAAAAGACCCTTCAGTTTGTGGCAGACAACGCAGACCACAACTCGCCACTTAGATGGGCGGGGGAAATTTCCATGGAATGGGAACAATTGCTGTTGTCACACCTGGGACAAAAACTCCACTAAGGATACCCAGAAAAAGGTGGACACCAAAGAAGTAGTTGAGCTTGGGAAAATCAACATTCACTATTACAGGGCTGACTGGAACTGGAACGGTCTCTCTTCTGTGTTTTTCAAAGACATTTCTGACATTTCTGCTGTTGACAATACAGCAGGGATTGAAACACTCTGGAAGATATCTTGGCCCCTCAAGTCTCCCTGACCTGCTTTGGGATGGATTGATGCAGGCAACTCCTGATGGTGTGCATCCAGGCAAATCGGAAGTGTTCTTCTTACCCATGATTGACATGAGTGGCAGTGACGTCACTTGCATCTACCTACGTTGATGTTCATCTGCACCAAGCACAAAAGTATGCAGTGACACCTGTGGTAACATTGATCACCACTGTATATGAAAGCCCAGGCAATCATACACAGTGAAGGCCCAGACAGCGTCACAAATCTGTGGTTCTTCAGCTTGGACACTTCCACACTCAGATGAGTTCTTGGGAACAATTGGACATGTCATGAATGGGTCAGGGCTACAAGAACCTTGGAAAAGTGTATGCTGCCAATACCATTCCCTACATCAAAGAATGGAAGTCATACTCCCCCTGCTGTTCGAGCGCATCTTCTCATGGATTTCAGCTCTCAACGCCATTCTCACAGCCCTTGCATAGACATGCCATGGATCCTGATTCATTTATGATATCACAACCACCAAATCCGTCTGACCAACAAGAAGTGACAGAAAATGATTCAGCAACACTTGCAAACTATCACTGAGGAGACAACAGCACATCCAGTGTATTCAAGATCTGACAGAAGATGACCAAATACACTTGTTCCTTCGTTGAAGAAAAGGTCACTGCATACGAGGCAAGTCAAAAATTGGAGATAAAGATCTGGACACTGCTAAATGCAACTGCTGGGGAAAACTTTTTATGAAACATGTCCTGTCATTACCACATTTTTTATTGGGAACAACTTTGTCTCAACACTGTGGTAGACAAACAGCCATAGATATGTTCCAAATAACTACATACAGAGCGATGGCTGCAGTCTGAAAGTTAGGGGGTATGGATGAAAAAGAAAGCCTGTTTCATAAATGTTTGTTTGGTTGACTCCTCCTAAAGTTTTTTCTTTGCACAAAACGTGCTAAGAATCGTCTATTTGCATTTATTCTTCATGAATTGTGTGTACAACATAGTTGCAACAGTAAAAAGAGAAATATTTCCTCAAATCCACGAAGAATATTTGCCCACTTTTGTTGATAAAAATGAAGAAAACCTGTAATCTTTTATGTACTGTTTAACTTTTATGTTTTTTAAAATCATCAATCATTTTTAAATATTTTCAATCATTTTCCCCCCCATTTGCATTGTATTTACTACGATCTCTGTAGCAGATTGTTTTTCCGGTTCTTGTAACATCAGCTGGGGGTATGTTCTTTAAAAAACGTACATAATTCATTGCCCCATATATTTCTTTAGATTTTTGAAGTTGGTACTGGCAGAGTTCAACAATTCAAACAGGAAATTTCATTGTTGCAATTTTAAGTTATAGGCTAAATTTTTGAAAATTTGACTGACAGTGGGGGAAAGGAAAGTCCCGGGGAGTAGTGTAACAAAGGCCTTTTCGCGTGACAGCAGAAAGACTGTGAGTCATTGGAAGTGGGCCCAGCACAAGAAGGGACGGAACATTCTGCAGTGGTGGTGTCTGTGACCAGTAAAGACCTGTGAGTGTTTGTTTGTGAATGGCGCTTGATTGCACTGTCCGCACAAACGGGATACATTCGAGCGCATTCTTTGAATGGATTAGTAAAATTTCTTGAACTTATCTTTCTTTGATACAGTGGAAGTTACAATGACAGACAAATACAGGACAAAGGTGCAGAAAAATCAAACTGAAAACCATGCAGTGGAGCAATGAATTTTTGATGATGAATTTAAACCCCGTTCAGTGCCTCACAATAGTACAAACAAAGGTGTTCCCAGGTGCCGGGGAAATCTCATGATTTGGGGGTCATAATTAACAAAAAATTCTAGCTCAAAACTACAAAAGATAGAAAAATGAAATCTATATCATTTTTGAAGGAAATTGAATGAAAATTTTGAATCTGGGCTTCTTGTGTTTTAATTTTGATAATACAAAAGTATTTAGGCTTGTAGATTTGGATAGATTTTTTGCACGATCAAAAACATATGTATTTACCACATCCAAACAAGAACACTACAGCAAAAAGTTGAAAATAAAGTTTGTATTGTCACACTACACCTGTAAATGAAAGTAAAAACAGTTTGGAAGTCTATCAAGACGCTCACACTCGATGCAGACTGACCAGTCCACGACCACGGCCCCCCCCCCCCCCACCACACACCCCTTGCTCAACTTCAATCCCTCTCTTTCACTCCTCATCTTCCCTACCTTTTCGTCTGCACAGTGTCACGCCGCGAGCAGGCCACGATCCCCTCTCGCACTGATTTCACATCACTGGACACCAGCACGCAGTGCAGAGTACACACTTGGCTGGCTCGTTCGACTGACGCTGTCAGCTGAACACACACTGAGAGGTCACAGAGCCCTACTCAATAACTGACGAATATGGTCGGCAATTCCACCACTATCATCATCTCACCTTCATGCTCGAGTTAGTCGTTGAATAAAAGATTATTGTGTTTGTCAAAAATCATCAACAGAGCCTGCTCAGCTGTGTAAATACGTTGACTTGGTCGCTGGGCTTGTCAGGTTGCGCCGCCATGTTTGCAAGCGAGACACGAAGTGCTGGCTGGTCACCCAGTCAGTGATAAGAATAAAATGGGCTTTCCCCTCACGTGTGGTCATTTACATATTATTTTAAGACTACAGACATATAAGGCTTTCTACGCAAACTCTATTTGAGTCCATTGATAGAAATAGTAACGAATGAAAACTCAAGAAAAATGCATGACGTCAAGGGACTGCCCATAGGCACATGGAAAGCACTTTTATTTCCGCGTCAGCTGACTGACTAAAGGCGCTCAACGGGTTAATGACTGGTTATATCTATAGGGTACACATGGTTACTGTTAGTTATTCTTTCCTGTACAAGGCTTAGACAACATTAATGTGCTGTGAATTCAGGGATCATGTGTGTTTTATGTGTGTTTGTGGCTTTAGCAGTAACGAAAGTGAGATTTTGTTGTTCTTTTGTTGTTTTTAGTGGTTGCTTTTTATTAAGGATGGTTAGTTGAGTTGATGGTGTGTGTGTGTGTGTGTGTGTGTGTGTGTGCGTGTGTGTGCGTGTGTGCGTGTGTGCGTGTGTGTGCGTGTGTGTGTGTGTGTGTGTGTGTGTAAAATTAGAGTACTTAAGAGTAAACATTTAGCCTTTGTGTCGGAAAACTTTAGATTCAATCATCACAGATGGCACATGGGGTGAAATGTTACTGCATGGGTGAAACTTCTTCCATCTGAGGACGGAATCCGTTTTATGAAATTATTCGAGACGGAATTTTCCGTTTTTCCTAAATCTGGGGGAAAAAAAAATTCAAAACAGTCTCTAAAATTGTGCAAATTACGTATTGAGTGCGTCTTACCATAAAACGGAAGTGCCGATTCGGTAGTACACTTTATTTTAGGGAACAAAGATAAAGCACCATTTTCCGAAATCTAGATTTCGAGTTTGGAGTTTGTTGGAAACCGTGACAATGTCCCATCTTAAAGAAGGTGATTCTGTTGAAGAGATCAACGCTGGCTTTACTAATAAGTGGCGATGGGCTTGGCTGAACGAAATAGATGATGAAAAACGACAACATCGTGTTTGGTGTTTGAAAACGAACAAACCTGGTGTAGCGTTTTGCCGCGTGTGCAACTCAGACCTCAAGTATGGATCCAATGGAAAATCTCGGCTAGCAAAGCATGTCAGAAGTCTAGACCATATTAAAAGCATGAAGGTGAGAATTTCAGTCAAATCTTTTTCAGCAGCCCTCCATGCCCCCCCCCCCCCCCCCCCCCACCCTCCAGTGACACACACACGCGCACTCACTCACACACACACACACACACACACACACACACACACACACACACACACACACACACACACACACACACACACACACCACACACACACACACACAAATGAATGCAAGGCACAGAGAGAGAGAGAGAGAGAGAGAGAGAGAGAGAGAGAGAGAGAGAGAGAGAGAGAGAGAGAGAGAGAGAGAGAGAGAGAGAGAGAGAGAGGATGAGAGACATAATAGTATGAAAATATTTAAAGAAAGAAAAAAAAACATGAAAGAAAAATAAATATAAGGGTTAGTTTTCTGGAAAAAGGATGGGGAAAACTATTAAAGGTTCTATTTCTCCGTGTAATAAGATGGGTTCGCTTTGGAAGTACAGTGGAAACTGCGTTCCTTAGAAAATACAGATTTGTGATCTTGATACCCTTACTGCCCATCTATGTCCAAGCACCAACCAAGCTGGGTTTTTTTTGTTTTTTTGTTGTTGTTTTTTTTGGGGGGTAATTTTTTCTTTTTTTTTTTAGAATTCAAAATGACGACTTTTGTTTACATATAAGCAATAAATATGTGTTTTAAACAAGGCCTCGGTTCCAAATTTCCTTTCACCAGAGGCCACGAAAAGTTGTCTGAATTTTCAAAATATTAATTTTGGCCCCTGGACCTCGACCTTTCAGTTTTTCAATTTTTTTCCAGTTTCACCCATGTTACTGTAATGAATGCTATTTTTCGACCTTCTTTTTAAACTCTCACTTAATCATTCTCTTGCTCTCAAAGACAATGCAGCACGATGTATCGCAAGCTGTGTGTGTTGTGTGTGTGTGTGTGTGTGTGTGTGTGTGTGTGTGTGTGTGTGTGTGTGTGTGTGTGTGTGTGTGTGTGTATGTGCGCGCGCGCGCGTGCGTTTGCGTGTGTGCGTGTGTGCGTGTGTGTGTGTGTGTGTGTGTGTGTGTGTGGTGTGTTTTGTGTGTGTGTTCTTAGTATGGAATGTGAGTCAGTTTACTACCTGGTCAAAACCTGGAAAGATGGCTCTCTTTTTTAAGCCCACCTTTTTCTTCGTAGATTCAGTATATTCATGTAGAAATCCGGAAAATGGATGATATAGAAAATGGCAATGAACATTTCACATGTAGATGTCTGAAATTTTGAATGCTTAAAAAAGTCCAGCAAGGCCATTCAGGAATGTAGTGGAATCATTTAACTTTGCTGAAATGAAGAGATGATAGTTAGTGTCAGCATGGTGTATAGAAACTTTGCAGTCTGCCTGTGGATTATAAGGTTGTTTAAAAAAAGACAAGGAATCTTAATTAACTCCACCAGTTTACAAGGAACAAACAAATTACAATACAAAACACAACACTCGACCTCTTAGGTCTTCCGTAGGCAAGATAGCCTAAACAACACTCGACCTTTTAGGTCTTCCGAAGGCAAGATAGCCTAAACAACACTCGACCTCTTAGGTCTTCCGTAGGCAAGATAGCCTAAACAACACTCGACCTCTTAGGTCTTCCGAAGGCAAGCTAGCCTAAACAACACTCGACCCTTAGGTCTTCCGTGGGCAAGATAGCCTAAACAACACTCGACCTCTTAGGTCTTCCGAAGGCAAGATAGCCTAAACAACAGTCGACCTCTTAGGTCTTCCGTAGGCAAGATAGCCTAAACAACAGTCGACCTCTTAGGTCTTCCGTAGGCAAGATAGCCTAAACAACACTCGACCTCTTAGGTCTTCCGTAGGCAAGATAGCCTAAACAACACTCGACCTCTTAGGTCTTCCGTAGGCAAGATAGCCTAAACAACACTCGACCTCTAGGTCTTCCGTAGGCAAGATAGCTTAAACAACACTCGACCTCTTAGGTCTTCCGTAGGCAAGATAGCCTAAACAACACTCGACCTCTTAGGTCTTCCGTAGGCAAGATAGCCCAGACAACATTCAGGGCAATGACAATGAAGAATGAGTAATCACTTGTCTTCTCGAATTCGGCGCTAGATGGGCTTTGAATGAAAGCGAGGCCGTTGGGAAGGAGACACTGCGAGTTAGAATTCTAATGATGGTGATGATGATAAAGATAATAATAGAATTCTAATGATGATGATGATGATAAAGATAACAATAATAATAGAATTCTAATGATGATGATGATAATGATAGCAATAATAACGATAATGATGATGAACATCTTGAAAAAAATATCAGCTTGTTGGTTTCCTCTGTCGTTCATTTCAAATCATAGTTGAACTAATGGACTGATTTGGACCAAAGCAAGCTCACCGACCAATTAAGACATAAAACAAAATGATGATTTTAAACATGAGGTATTATTAAGAATACATATATTGAAAAACATAATCATTCAACGTGAGGAATAGTTTGATAAAGTGCATTCAACAAAGGTTCAAAGTAGGGATGAAATCAAACGTTAATAAAGCACAAATCATTCAAATTGAGCCAAGACAAGTATCAAACGTTCATAGTGAAATATGAAATCATACATTAAAACAATAGGTCTCAGCTTCAAAGAATAGCTAAATACAGACCCTGCAGCACAGAAACATTATCAAAATGAAGGTGCAATGATTTACAGCAAAAATACACAAAAGGGCCTCCCTGTTGTGAACGATAGGAGGTAAAAATGTATCTTTGCTATCAACAACACAATTATATCGTAATCATAAGATTAGCAAAGTGGCTCCCCATGGCGAACGGCAGGGGAAACGAACAGTCAAAAACAAGGATAATAAAGGTATAGTGGGTAACAGTGTTGTCAAGGAACAGATATAAACACACACAAAAAGAGACTCCCCGCTGCAAACGGCAGGAGTTACGAACAATGAACGAAATAAATGAACGGCCAATTTTACACAGCAGGGCATCACCTGGGCCGTACAGAAGTTACAGTTGTATGAAAAATAGTCAGAAAACTGGAAACCCAAATGTGTGGAAACCACCACATATCTGCGTAGTGTCCACATACTTGATCAAATTCAAAAAGATCACACATCACACATCAACCAGCCAACTAGATCTCTTTTCTTTCTCCGTAGACACAGCCACCTCAGGACAGTGCTACTGCTCCTCAGGTTTCACCGTTACACTCTGCCGCATCAATGGCTGTTGCTTTTCAGCCCTGCAATGGACTCACGGGTGTAAATGTATCCAACAAATAAACGCTCACAAACTAATCTATGCAAGAAACAAATAAGCAAACAGACCGACCGATGGCTATTTGCACACAAAACCGCCACATGAACGCACAACCAGCTGAACACCATCCAAGTAATTATCTTCATAATTAAAAAGTATAATAATCTCGCGACCATTCAGTCACTCAAATAATAAAACATTCAATAAACAGGTATAACATTCGTTTGTGGATAGGTGGCAACCCAGAGAGACAGAGGAATTATCAAAAATGACCTTCACTGACAGGATCTTAATCTTTTACAGGGTTCGTATGCTCCTTGAAACTCCTTGAATTCTGACAGTGAATTTTAAGACCTTGAAAGCCTTTGAAAATCAATAAAAATGTGGTTCTGTTGACCAAACCTCCTTGAAACCTTTTAAAATGAAGCCATCAGCTCCAAAAATTTTTAATGTGGCAAAAAGAAATGGCAGTTTGATTTTTCTGCGTTGAGGCAAATGAACAAATTTTTACATTGTCGCGATCCTGGATTGCCGTCTGCTATTACCAAGGGAGGTAATTTGTTATTGTAGCTTCATCAATTTTGATCAAATTATCTCCCTTGGTATTAACGCTCTCGACGACGTTTGTAAACTTTTTTTTTACACTATTTTTTATTTACTTTTTTTCCCTCCAACCAGTCTCTTACACACCATGCATAGTCTGTATGTTCTCTTACACACTATGCATAGTCTGTATGTTCTCTTACAAATGGACATATTTTGCTGATTTAGTGTTTTGGCATTTAATACAAAGAGTCTGAGTTTCTTAATGTTCTAAATGTGTGGTGTACTGGCACACTCACTGATAAAAACTGAAAAAAAAGGCAGTTTGATTTTTCTGTGTTCAGGTTGATTAAAAAAATTATTTAAAAACAAAGTTTTTTGTTGTTTCTTTGTACAAAAAAAAGTTTGTAAATAATTTTTTTTTCATCAACCTCAACAAAGAAAAATCAAACTGCCATTTCTGTTTTCAATATTTATGCAAGTATTGTAGCCTTGAAATAGAAAAGGCACTTCTTGAAAACTCCTTGAATTTTGTTCTTGGGAGTCTGTAGGAACCCTGTTTTAAACAAGCCGACGCGTGGTTTGGTCGCTGTGATTTAACCCTGTCCGTCTTGCCAGCCGCTAAGAGCGACGTACACAAGTCACTTTGTCTAGTGTTCGAACACGACGAACCTGCAGGGTGCGCGTTAAACATTATCCACCAATCACAATAAAAGACAGCAAGGTCTATAATCGATGTTTTTTTTGGCATCGCTTTGTATACTACTGTCACGACCGACCCTGAGGTCTGCCCTGACAGGATCGGTCTAGATGGGAGTGAAGGGAGTGACTGACCTCACACGCCCCGCAAGAGACCACACAAGATTACAATACAATACACCATTAAATTTTATTCACCACCAACACACACATAGTCACAAATAAGCATTCCAACACACATAACATGCACAATCACAATTAAGCATTTCAACACATACACATAGTCACAAACAAGCATGTCAACGCACACAATATAACCATAATCATAAATAAGCGTTTCGAACACGCGTTCCTTTTTTGTGCTTCACGAGGTTACCCCCTCACCACTGTCTCTCCAAAGTCATCTGAGAATACCGTGTCGCATAAGGTGCCCCAAACCGGGTCTGTTCTTGAACAGTCTTTCAATGCCGACACCCTTGACACACACACACACACCCAAATTGCACGACACAGAGCTAACCACGCCGGTCACGTGCGCTGCAGGAGGTCCGTGGACAGTGGAGAACGCCTCCCGTGGGACGAGGCGTTGTTGCGGAAAGTCCCGGACAGGGTTAGGAACATCCAGCAAAGTCCACATGCTCCTCAACCAGTGCGCAGCCCCGACAGCGCAAGCTTCGGGTGAAACCCCCGGAGGAGAGAAAACGGAAGGAACTGGAAGGAAAGAAGAGAAGGGTACTAGAACCCCGCAGTCAGTACGGTCTGAAATTTGCTGCTTAACCCTAACAGCCACTCGCATGATGGGCGAGGGAGGTGTTTGCTGAATACATTAGTAACATCAGCTCAACACAGACCTGAGCATAACACAGTCAACAAACCAAACGAGGAATGTTCGCTAAAGGTCTCCTCACACGAAGCAGGTAAGAGATTACATTAACAGGCTAAACAAACGAATAGCAATTTATATCTTCATCCTTCCCTCACTCACGTTCAACATTTTCCTTTCTTAGGAACTGAACTAATACAGCAACCATTGCTTTATAACTGCCACCACATTTGCAAATAATAATAATTCAATGGCACAATTATCACCACATTTTATAGCAACATTTCAAAATGACAATTCTCCAACCACGCATCCAAACGACTAATCATGCATACGCATGCTCGCAAACATAAAACTCGTTCCCCTTGCACACACAAACAGACGGTGGCCGAAGACTAAGAGACCGGTGATTGTGACAGGGGCGGACGAGCGAGACCAAGCAAGTACCAACCCTGAATCACCAGGTTCTCCCCCATCCCCACTGACTACCGCATCACCAGATGCATAAAAAGGAGAAAGACTTTTGGATATAATTTTTGACTGGCCAGGTTAAAGATTGAATTAACCAGAAAAAGTGTGTGTGTGTATGTGTATGTTTCAATACTTGAGTTTGTTTTCTTGTTTGTTGTTTTTTTTTTTTGTTTTCCTTTTTGTCCAATATAATAGTATGTATTAAAATAAATTAAAAAACCCTCATAGATTGAACATATGAAACATACATGTATACAATACGGAAACTGTATTTCTTTCATTCACTCACAGATCACTTGAGTGTGAGTATGAAATTCTTTATTCAGTCTTAGACAAATAAGCAGTTCATAACATAATTAACGGCACAAATTATTCGATACAAATTTGAATTATTATGTACATCATAGCCAATTGTTTAAACAAATGTATGTTGTAGACAGTGACTGAATGTGTGAGGAATTTTTGATTGTTTCATATGATTTATCATGTGTTCATATACATGTTCATGATGATCTGCTGAAGGGATTAAAAAGTTTATAAAAAAAAAAAAAAAAAAAAAGAACAT
>CM031600.1:106179559-106205108 GCA_018398815.1 Conus ventricosus
AACAGTTTTAAATGTGACTTATAAAAAGAGAACGACATCAGTGATCAGGCTTTTCTTTCTCCAAGAGTTTCACTAGGATGCGCTGGAAAGAGTGACAGTCATGTCGTATGGACGCCTTGGAATTACCCCAATAATTACCGATTTGTAAACAAACGAATTATTTGTTTTTGAAGGTCATCAGACTATTCCAGTGTGACCAGATAACAATCATGTTACTGTGACTAATTGACAACCACATCGATCCTCACTTACCCACTCTTTCTTTCTCTCTCCCTTTGCCTCACAAATGGCAATCAAGAGTTCAAATCTATATCAACACTCATCTCTCCCCCTCCACCCTCTCCTTAGCCCCCTGCACCTCAGTCCCCCCTCCCTGTCATCTGTCAGGTTTGTTTTGCAGGAAGCCGCCCACACTACGCTCCCTCTTCTCTCTCCCTGCTCCCCTTCCTTCTCCCTGGCTTAGCTGACAGCGCCCACACTACGCTCCCTCTTCTCTCTCCCTGCTCCCCTTCCTTCTCCCTGGCTTAGCTGACAGCGCCCACACTACGCTCCTCTTTCTCTCTCCCTGCTCCCCTTCCTTCTCCCTGCTCCCCTTCCTTCTCCCTGGCTTAGCTGATAGCGCTCACACTACGCTCCCTCTTCTCTCTCCTGCTCCCCTTCCTTCTCCCTGGCTTAGCTGATAGCGCTCACACTACGCTCCCTCTTCTCTCTCCCTGCTCCCCTTCCTTCTCCCTGGCTTAGCTGATAGCGCCCACACTACGCTCCCTCTTCTCTCTCCCTGCTCCCTTCCTTCTCCCTGGCTTAGCTGATAGCGCCCACACTACGCTCCCTCTTCTCTCTCCCTGCTCCCCTTCCTTCTCCCTGCTCCCCTTCTTCTCCCTGGCTTAGCTGATAGCGCCCACACTACGCTCCCTCTTCTCTCTCCCTGCTCGTCTTCCTTCTCCCTGCTCCCCTTCCTTCTCCCTGGCTTAGCTGATAGCGCCCACGCTACGCTCCCTCTTCTCTCTCCCTGCTCCCCTTCCTCTCCCTGGCTTAGCTGATAGCGCCCACGGGTTACAATACGTTACCGCAAATGCTCTCTACCGCGAGAATACATTACCGCAAAGTCGTATATTACGATACCGCAAAAAGACTTGCTACTTTACCGCAAATAGATTTTGTTGATTTCTGTAGCCTTTTAGCACAGGTACCACTGTCCTATGATTCACCAGCTACTTGATTCAAATACAATTAGAACTGCATGGCAGCGAGACACTCTGAGTTGTAATAACGAGTGATATATGAATACTGTTCATGGAAATACATCGTCGCTGTGATGTTTATTCACCACCGCAGTTCAGAGTTTATCTGCCTTCATCACCCCTTCACTCTTGTGGTCAAAGCGTTCTAAGTGCATGTTTTATTCTCCACACCCTAGCATATTTGCGTTCATGGACAAGCTGAAACTCCAACAGAGCAAAACGTACATGAAAATCAGAGCAGCAAATTCAGGCGTACTTGCACTCGCCCGCCGAGACGTGGAGAAGCAGAACAACCTGCTTGAAACACAGGCAGCCTATCAGCATAGAGCCATTACTCAGTCAAACTATGTGTGGAGACTGGCACTAAGTCACCAGCCCGTCCGAATGTGATGACGCTCTCCAGCTGATGTGATGCTGAACTGTGATTGATTTTTAATGCCAAATTTTACTGTTAATTTTTAATTAAATTCAGAGACAAAGTAGTAGATGCTGAACGTGATTTTGAATGCAAGGGTTTTTTAAGGTACCCTTTTATATGCCAAATTCAGAGACAAAGTACTGTGGTACTGTCAAAAGTACCTGTTGAACAGATTTGCGGTAACGTATTCCTGCAGATTGCGGTTTTGTAGCATCGGTTTTGCGGAAATGATACACCCACTTACGCTATAATGTGGCTTTTTTTGCGGTAACGTGGTGCTACCCGCCCACGCTACGCTCCCCATTTCTCTCTCAGTGCTCCCCTTCCTTCTCCCTGGCTTAGCTGATAGCGCCCACGCTACGCTCCCTTTTCTCTTCCCTGCTCCCCTTCCTTCTCCCTGGCTTAGCTGATAGCGCTACCATGGAAAGGGAAGGTTTCCACTACACACAAAGATACTGGGCTCCTCGCACCACCACCCTTCCTCTCCTCTCCAACATATCTACTCCCTCAGGGATGGGCAAGGAGATGGTGTACTTCAGAGAAACCGTCATCCTCCCTCCTTGTCTGCCACCCCCTCCCCCCATATTCACCACTCACACGCTGTTGTGCGCGTGGCTCGTGAATGATTCAATTATGGTCACCAGCGCTTTGTTAATTTGCTAAGAAAGCATGTTCTCAAATCTTCTGTACATTACCTCACACTGTAGAGGTAGGAGATGACCCCCCTCCCCCCTCCTCCCCCCTTTTTCTTTATCTGTAGTAACACAAAGCCAGCTGGAACAGGAAGTGGACTGGGTGGCTTAGCCTGTCAAAGGGGAAACTCTTTGTGAACAAGCTGATCACCCAGAAGAAATGTAAGGACTGGGTGTCTTAGCCTATCAAAAGGGGAACCAGAAGTGGACTGGGTGTCTTAGCCTATAAAAAGAAGAACCAGAAGTGTACTGGGTGGCTTGGCCTATAAAAAGGGGAACCAGAAGTGGACTGGTGGCTTAGCCTATAAAAAGGGGAACCAGAAGTGGACTGGGTAGCTTAGCCTATAAATGGGGAACCAGAAGTGTACTGGGTGGCTTAGCCTATAAAAAGGGAACCGGAAGTGGACTCGGTGGCTTAGCTATAAAAAGGGGAACCGGAAGTGGACTGGGTGGCTTAGCCTATCAAAAAGGGAACCGGAAGTGGACTGGGTGGCTTAGCCTATCAAAAAGGGAACCGGAAGTGGACTGGGTGGCTTAGCCTATCAAAAGGGGAACCGGAAGTGGACTGGGTGGCTTAGCCTATAAAAAGGGGAACCAGAAGTGGACTGGTGGCTTTGCCTATAAAAAGGGGAACCGGAAGTGGACTGGGTGGCTTAGCCTATAAAAAGGGGAACCAGAAGTGGACTGGGTGGCTTAGCCTATCAAAAGGGAACCGGAAGTGGACTGGGTGGCTTAGCCTATCAAAAGGGAACCGGAAGTGGACTGGATGGCTTAGCCTATCAAAAGGGGAACCAGAAGTGGACTGGGTGGCTTAGCCTATCAAAAGGGGAACCGGAAGTGGACTGGATGGCTTAGCCTATCAAAGGGGAACCGGAAGTGGACTGGGTGGCTTAGCCTATCAAAAGGGGAACCGGAAGTGGACTGGGTGGCTTAACCTATAAAAGGGGTACCGGAAGTGGACTGGGTGGCTTAACCTATAAAAAGGGGAACCAGAAGTGGACTGGGTGGCTTAGCTATCAAAAGGGGAACCAGAAGTGGACTGGGTGGCTTAGCTATCAAAAGGGGAACTGGAAGTGGACTGGGCGGCTTAGCCTGTCAAAAGGGGAAACTCTTTGTGAACAAGCTGATCACCCACAAGAAATGCAAGCTGAAACTATGTTTCTAAATTTGGAGACTATGCATTGCTTACTTAATTCATAAGAAAAATTAAAGAGTTGTTTGATTAAAACTGTTTAGCATTATATTACTAAAACAAGTGTTTTACTGTCTCCTACCCTTTGTTAAACTCTACTCAAAATCTGACCAAATATGGAGATTGATAATTATGGCAGATATGTTGATGCTGGTCTCATCCTTTGTTGGCTGAGATCTCACACATTTACTGAAAGCCAGAGGGCAAGGAACATTATTCCTCAGCCATTCTTGAGTAGTTTTAACAGTCCGGAGAAAAATGTAAAATTTTTTTTGATGACTAATACTGGAAAGTTGCTCCGTCCATAACTAGTAAGAAAGAGGGTGGAGGAGGAATTTTGATTTAACTCTAATAGAGGAAACACTGCAAGTCCTTCCCATGGAGGACACACCAACCCATTACCAACTCTCATCACAGATTACAAATAATGAATAGGAGAGACAGAGCGTTAACAGGTGAGCAGTATAAACAGCATTCTTCAATCCAAACGACCATCTAACAATGACAGGAAGTGAACAGTGACCCATCTCTCTGTCGTCATAAATTTGTGTTTTCCAGCTGTATTCACACTTAATGTGAAGCTGAAGAAATGCCTTCATCATGTATGTTTGAAAAATCGATATCCGTATTCACATTTAACTAATGGCAGCAACAGCACAAACAGCACACAGAAAGGAAGAGGCGAGGGGTTGGGAGAGAGAGAGAGAGAGAGAGAGAGAGAGAGAGAGAGAGAGAGAGAGAGAGAGAGAGAGAGAGAGAGAGAGAGGAGGGAGGGAGGGAGGGAGGGAGGGAGGGAGGGAGGAATGGAAAAGAGAACCAGCAGAGATATTTTAAGAAAAAAAGTAACCTGAGAGAATTTCCTGATATTCGAAATTCGATTCCCATTTTCAACTGTTAACAACATAAGTAAAATGTAGGAGAACACAATCTTGTTTACCTTTGTTTGGTTAGTATGACAACAGCAAATGAGGAAGAAAAGGGGCATAAAACTTCGCTCTTACTTTGAACAGATGCAGAGAAAGCCTGAGGTATTCAATTTGTGTAATCCAAGTGAATTCTTTTGTTCTTTTTTCTTTTTTTTAAAGGCAATAAAATCATTGCACACAGTACACACACATTTCACTTGTGTCGGCTTCAGATGATAAGACTTATAAAACTATTAAGTACACAGAGCAAATAAAAATCAAGCTCAGATTCTTTTCGATAAACTTGTACACCTTTACCCCCCTCATTTCTTAACTACTTTGCTGAACCAGTTCTAAAACCACGTGTCATTTTCCTTCTGCCTGATATATTGGTGAAGCAGGAAATTCCACACGTGCTTTCCAGTGCCAGACGGGTCTCTTTGTTCGGACTACTCTGGGGTCCCAAAGGTCATCGCTAGTGCATGTAAACTTGCCCGTCCAGTGGCTAGAACCCTGTTCTAAATTATATAAATATTTATGGCAGCTGCATCCCCTAGACGGTAGACGAGAGAACATGGGAATTTTTTTTTATAGTTGTGCCGTCACGGAGGCACGGCACGTCCGAGCAGTACAGCAGTGCTGCCGTCACCAGGGCACGGCTCGGCGTGAACAGGTCGACAGAGTTGCCGTCACTATCGGACTATTTTCCACAACGTATAACTGCCTGAATTCACAAAACATCTTTTAGACTTTATTCTGCAAAACGTTTTTTTCAGCTCTGTCCAGGATTAGAGAAATCTTAAGTGAACAGAGTTGATGTGTTAGTCAGGCTTAACACACCGAGGCTATCTCTGTACTCATACACACGTATGCGCACTCATGCACCCGCCAAATTTTGTGAGAGATTTCACTCCCTTGACAAGCCCTATTACCACAAAATGACCCCCCCCCCCCAAACAAATAATGTTGATATTTGGATATGTATGCAAAATTCGGGATTTCAGGAATGGTTTCAGTCGTGTGGAATTCCACAAAATAATCAGAGCAGGGTTCCTACAGACTCCCAAGAACAAAGTTCAAGGGGTTTTCAAGGAGTTTTCAAGGAGTATTTTTTTCTAGTTCAAGGCTACAATACTTGCGTGAAAATTGAAAAAAAGAAATGGCAGTTTGATTTTTCTGTGTTAAGGTTGATGAAAAAAATATTTAAAAACATTTTTTTTGTACAAAGAAAAAAAAAGTTTTTAAATATTTTTTTTTCATCAGCCTGAACACAGAACAATCAAACTGCCAGTTTTTTCAGTTTTTATCAGAGTGAGTGTGCCAGTACACCACACATTAGAACATTAACAAACCCAGACTCTTTGTATTAAATGCCAAAACACTAAAATCAGCAAAAATAGTTCCATTTGTAAGAGAACATACAGACTATGCATGGTGTGTAAGAGACTGGTTGGAGAGAAAAAAGAAAAAAAAACTAGTTAAAAAAAGATTACAAACGTCGCGTGCGTTAATAGCAAGGGAGATAATTTGCAACTTAATCATGAAGTTACAAATTACCTCCCTTGGTAACAGCAGGACGGCAATCCAGGATCGCGACAATGTGAAAATTTGTTTTAAAATAATTTTTCATTAGCCTCAATGCAGAAAAATCAAACCGCCATTTCTTTTTGCCACATTACATTTTTTTTGGAGCTGATGGCTTGATTTTCAAAGGTTTTCAAGGAGGTTTGGTCAACAGAACCACATTTTATTGATTTTCAAAGGTTTTCAAGGTCTTGAAATTCACTGTCAGAATTAAAGGAGGTTCAAGGAGCGTACGAACCCTGCAGAGTATTTGGCTGCTCTGTAAACACAAAAACACTACTTTCAATCCTGATACTTGTTCTTGGCCATCACAGCAGGCCTAAAATGTAGTCCCTAGGCCTACTTTTCTTTACACATTAACAGACACCAACAACATGGCCTTTGTTGGTGAAACTTGTAACTACATGTTAACATATATAGCTTAAAGACCTGACCCTCCTTTAAACATCAATAAGAATAAAAACAACATTGCATAGAAAGCTGCAAGTGCCAAGAACAGGAGGCCAATGTAGAATAGGATATAAACTTTACACATTGATAAACGCTAACATAACTACTGTCGTACTGAATACTTGCAACTGCTTTTGTACAGTACACTGCTTTTACCTTGATACCTTTGTAAGTACCTTTTACCATATGTAGCAGGAAATCGAAGCATTCCCTTCACATTAACAAAGACCAGCAACACTCCTTTATTTGTTAATATCTGCAGACACCTCAGCACAAAGTCCAGATTTATCATTACACATTAGCAAAAACCAGTTACAACACCGCATTAGTAATCAATTTACGGGGTTTTTTTTGTACTGTAACGGAATTTTACAGTCTGTGGCATTAAGTCCAAACTTCCCGTAACACATCAAAAGGCTCCAACAACACAACATTGATCGTCAATTCTTGTTACTCCCTATTATAATACGTCGCACAGTATTCAAACTTTACACATCATCAAACACCAACAAGACTGCTCTTCTTAATATCTGTAACTGTCGTTTGTAATACGTGATATGAATTCCAAACTTTCCTTGCATTCAAAGAATGGGATCGAGCGTATGCAGTTTGTGCCGACACTCAGTAAGTGCAACAAAGTCACATTGACAAAGTACTCACCAGTCTTGTTCTGGTCACAGACAGCGCCACTCTAAACGATCCCTCGCACTGCTCACTTCCAACTGACTCCCAACAGTGACGGTCCTTCCTCTGTCATAGGCACAGCCCTTGTTACACGACTCACCAGAACTTTCCTTCCCTCCCCCTCCCCACTTTCCGCCCGCTCTCCTTCCACTTCTCTCGCCCATCTGGTGTTTGTTCTCAACCCCTCTTGTCCCCCCCCCCCCCCCCACCCCAGGCTAAATCACCTTTCTTTCAGAGACGAGCCTGGGTGTGGTTGTGTACTATCTCTCAGCAAATAGAACTTTGGACCTAACTAAGTCAACAACAGATGGCGCATGTTAAAGCCCGTTGAGAAAAAAAAAGTAACAACATCTTGTACACACCTAAATGAAATCGTGAACATTCCGAAGAGAAGGTCCGTTTGGGTTGTTGTATGGATGACACGTTTACAGAGTGAAAAATCGAAAGTAAGGCATCATATCAGCGTGCCCAGTAATAATAATGATAATAACAACAACAACGAAAGTATCACATGGGAATCTATTTTTAAATGCTCAGCCTCCAGCAAGCACACACACACACACACACACACACACACACACACACACACACAACCACACACGCACGCACGCACGCACGCACGCACGCACGCACGCACGCACGCACGCACGCACGCACGCACGCACGCACGCACGCACGCACGCACGCACACACACACACACACACACACACACACACACACACATATATATATATATATATATATTATATATATATATATATATATATATATATATATATATATATATATATATATATATATATATATATATATATAATATATATATATATATGTGTGTGGGCGAACTATCCGCGAAGACAATGGGGCACACAAAGTCTAACAATGGAGGCAGAAGTAGTGACTCAAGCACTCCACTGGCTTTCATCCACAAGCCAGTTTCAAACTCAACAAGCCATGATACTGACTGACTCCATGCAAGAAAGTGAAAAGTGGAAAGGGAAGCTCTGCTTGGAATGAACTAATGCGCAGTCTTCCATTGGAGAGACTCATATGGATGTACTGCCGTGGATATGCTGGAGTTAAAGGAAACGAGAGCGCAGACACACTGGTTGGCAAGGCAATGATAAGAACCGAATTACAGCTTGGCCGATGATGTGACTAGAAATCGGAAGGATCACTTAAGCAAACAAGAGCAAAGCCACTATACCATAGACCCTCTTTCAGACCTGAACATCAAGAGAGGAAGTGGCCGCACATCCAGACGTAAGGGAAGAGTAAGAAACATCACCAATCAAACAAACATTGGAATAATCTCAAGGCCAACACTGCAAAGACTCCTAGAGATTGGGACAAACGCACACTGGGCCTTGCCAATAACAGACACAAATGATTAACTCATGTCAACTGAGAAAAACTTTGAATCTCTCAGGGCCCCCAGCGCAAACTGTAGCTGGTGTGTGTTCATCAGTGGGGTAATGCCGCCGCGTGAATTAGACAGTCCACAGACAGGAGTGTGCAAGCCTTGGTGTGAGTGTGTTTGTGAGAGAATGAGTGAGTGAATGAGTGAGTGAGTGAGTGTGTGCGTGTGTGTGTGTGTGTGTGTGTGTGTGTGTGTGTGTGTGTGTGTGTGTGTGTGTGTGTGTGTGTGTGTGTGTGTGTGTGTGTAACGCAGAAATAGTTTGTATATGTGTGTGCGCATGTGTGTACGCGCGCGTGCGTGTGTGCGTGTGTGTGTGTGTGGGGGGGGGGGGGGAGTAAGTGCTGTCAGCATGGTCCTGTTGAAGAGCGGGATGTGTGAAGGGGGGGGGGGGCAGTAAGTGCTGACCCGCAGTGTCCTGTTGAAGAGCGGGAGGAGTGAAGGGTGGGGGGAGGGGGGGGGGCAGTAAGTGCTGACCCGCCTGTCCTGTTGAAGAGCCAGGGGGTGGGGGGGGGGGGAGGAAGTGAAGGGTGGGGGCTGAAAGGGGTGGAGGAGGCAAACACGATGAAGTAAGCAAGGTGCGAGGGGAGTAGAGGGGGGTGGGGAGGGGGCGACAGAGGGGAAGGAGGGAGTGCAAAGACAACAATGGGGAGAAATCGGAAATGAAATGAGGTAGGGAACAGTAAACGATAAACAGTAAACAAGTGGGGTATGTTTTGCTCCCATAAGGAAACCTAACACAGAGTAACTTTTATTCAAGACTGGCACAGCCTTTTAAACTTGAATAAAGTCAGACAAATACATAGACGAACAATCTAATAGTGGGGGAAAAACAAGCGCAGGCCAACAACTGAACTGTCTGGCAAAGATTTGGACTTGAGGGGAGGGGAGAGGGGAGTTTGAAGATGGAGAAACTGGGAAAATGAAACTTTAAAAAAAAGTCTTGAATAAAAGTTACTCTGTGTTAGGTTTCCTTATGGGAGCAAAACATACCCCACTTGTTTACTGTTTATCGTTTACTGTTCCCTACCTCATTTCATTTCCGATTTTGCTTTGATTAAATTGAGGTTATTTGTATTTGTTTCTGTCCGTCTGTGTGTTTGTCTTTTGATCTCCCTTGCATCTTTGGGTGGATCCTCAGGCGTAGGCTCAAAGACTGTCCCCTACATTTTATATTATTTGCATAATGTCTTTAGTTTTACAGCAACTTTTTCCTCCCCACACTTTCGTTTGGTTGCATTTACTACTCTTCGCTGGCTGCTCTGGGGGTGCTATTGGATTCTTTTTTGCACCCATGGTGGTGAGAACACCACAGTATTATGGACTGTGGTGTGGTCTCTATTTGACGCCGGGAGCGCAGACACAATCAGCCGTGTCTCCCTGATGAGTCCCGATCCAGCGGGTGAAAGGCCTCGGAGCAGGCAATACAAATATATCTGCCTTCAAAAGGGATTGCGATGGTTCCCTTACGCAGCTAGAGAAGAGCTTTCATATCTGTAACATTTTTTTTTTAATTTAATTTTTTTTTTAAAGTTTCATTTTCCCAGTTTCTCCGAGAGAACGGGAAAACACGGATTCAAGCTCAACCGGTCTTAACCGGTTTCGAGCGGCCGACCTTGAATCCGTGTTTTCCCGTTCTCTAACAAATAAACCCTACAAACAAACATACTGTGTAGGATTATCCGTTTTCAATACTAATTTACTAAACTTTTCAGATTTCAGTTTTTGCTTAATCCTGTGTTTTTCCTGATCATTTTCAATAACATCATTTTCACGCATACATTCAGTAGACAGACAGACAGACAGGTAGACAGACAGACAAACGCTAGGTAATGGTGGGGTGGGTAACACACCATGGCTTTAGTCACTCATTATCGGCCTACCTAAGGATACTGCACAGGCATGGAAATACAGAGACCCACCATCAGGCGAACACCTGATCACTTAATTTAAGACAACACCGCGTGACCGGACATGACGATCTAAACCCAACGCCCCCCAGCGCCTCTCAGTTTAACAATGGCTCTCAATGCAGACGGTCGTTTTGTTTGTTCACAGAGGAACAGCTTTTTGCTATAGATGATTATGTGTTTTATTACAAGTGTATGACGGAGTATCTAAACAAAAGAAAATCAGGCGGGCCGAGTTCTTTACTTCCTAAGCTAAAGAGAAGTATTGCTTTTTTGGAAGGTGAGGAGAAAGAAAAACGAGAACCTACTATTGATAAACTACACAAGCGCCTTGAAAGCTTGTTGATTTAAGACAGAGATTTAGCTGATATATTTGAAAGAGATGTTGTTAACTTTGAAAAGCTTTTAACTTTTGAAGAAATGATTCCATTTTAAAAAATGGCGCTGTTTTATTAAAAAAGCTGGAGTTGTGAAAGGAAACGTTTATTCGCCGCATTCCAAAACCGGTCTTGAAGCCAAGCGCGTCTGACCTCAACACAGTCCCAGCTTGACACTGGCTGACCTATTTGAGCGCTACAGACAGTTGCGCGACCTGCTTCAGTCACCGCCGCTCCAGTAGGCGGGGTAGAGGTGGGCTTTGTAGGTCATTCAGGCGAAGCTGCCTGAATAACCCAGTTTTGTTGGGCGCTTTCTGGCAGCCGGATACTGATGGAGAAACATCTACAACATCAGAGAGACCTGTTCCACAACTTCATTGACTTTAGGAAAGCGTTTGACAGGGTGTGGCACAAGGGTCTGTGGCAGGTGCTCAGAAAGTTTGGCATAGAGGAGGGTCTCGTCCAAACCATCCAGGCGCTGTATAACACCGCCAGCAGCGCAGTCCTCCTCAACAACCAGATAGGGGACTACTTCAAGACCACAGTTGGAGTCCGTCAAGGCTGCCTGCTATCTCCCGTACTGTTCAATCTTTTCCTGGAAAACATCATGCGTGAAACCCTCCATGACTTCCACTCCACTGTCTCCATCGGAGGAAGAACCATCAATAATCTGAGGTTCGCAGATGACATCGACCTGATGGGAGGCAGCAACGAAGAACTACAAGACCTGACAAAGAGACTGGAAGAAAGGGCAGGTGCATATGGAATGGAAGTGAGCACAGAAAAAAGCAAAGTCCTGGTCAACAGCACAACCAACACCCATGCTGAAATCTACATGAACGGACAACAGCTTGAAGAAGTGGGCGCTTTCAAATACCTTGGCGCCACTCTCACCAAAGACGGTCACTCTACAACAGAAATCAAGACCAGACTAGCGATCGCAACAGCAGCAATGGCAAAGCTGAACAAGATCTGGAAGAGCAGGGAGATCAGCTTTCCTACAAAGATGAAGCTGTACAAGTCCCTGGTGCTGTCCATCCTGCTGTATGGCTGTGGAAAGCTGGACCATGACAGCAGAGCCCACCAAGAGAATCCAGACGTTTGAAACTAAATGCTTCAGGCGCTTGCTCGGGATCTCTTGGCAAGACCGGAAGACAAACGACCTTGTGAGGAGCCAAATAACATCACTTGCAGGCCCCAAGAACCCCTCTTGGCAACAGTCAAGAAGAGGAAGCTGTCGTGGTTCGGGCATGTCATACGCCACAATTCACTGCCCAAAACAGTCATCCAGGGCACGCTGGAAGGCGGCAGACGAAGGGACGACAAGCCAAATGCTGGATGGACAACATCAAAGAATGGACCAGGATGGATGGCCCTACGCTGATGCGACAGGCAGAGGACAGGGCCGGTTTGGCGGTTGCCTGGCTTCGAGAGTGTCTCTCAATCTCTCCTCTACGCCCATCATGGGCAAGAGAATGATGATGATGATTCTGGCAGCCAGGCTAGTAAAACTACACGGACGTTGAAATTTAAAACAGTATGGCCGGTGGTTGGTGTCGGTGACTGACTGCCCACTGATGGCATATCAGCATTAGTGTCTCCTGCCGCATGACTGTATATAACGAAATAACGTTTTGTGTTATGCTTACCTTCTTCGACGCCCTGCTAACAGAGTGTACTTTATTCAACTGTCTTGTTTATTGAATCAAGCTTTTGATAAATGCACTTGGTGGCTGCTTTGAATAATCTTCAGTTGACAGAGAGACCGGCAGCCCCGTTTTCTTCAACACAAGCCAACGCATTACCTGCTGCTGTTTATTGGAATTCCCGCTTGCCGCGCAGGCAATTTAAAACCAGAACCACAACAACCCCCCCCCCCTCACTTTCCCCCACATGCACCATCCCAGCTATTGTGTGAATGATTTATGTGTCTATGTGCGTGTGTATGTGCGATCTAGATCATGCTATAAGTCACCCCAAGTTCTTAATCAAGTCGCCCCAAGTTCTTAATTAAGTCACCCCAAGTCCTTAATTAAGTTCTTAATCAAGTCACCCCCAAGTTCTTAATTAAGTTTTTAATTAAGTTCTTTATTAAGTTCCTTTAAGTTTCTACTTAAGTCACATCAAGTTCTTAATAAGTTCTTGATCAAGTCACCTCAAGTTCTTACTCAAGTCACCTCAAGTTCATAACTAAGTCATCCTCTAAGTACAACCAAGTCTTATTTAAGTCAATTTATAATTATTATTATTGCATTTGAAATGGATCAAAATGATCTTTTGTGTTGGCGGTTTTGGCATGCTTTTGTGTTCGGCTTTATATTTAGTGGCGGAGATTGTTTGGACTTCTTTGGTTTTTTGCTGTCGCTGTTTATATATTTTATAACTGTAAAAACCGCCCCCAACAGCAGCAAGGGCGCCAAAAATGACAACAGTTTTAAGTTCAATAGTCCATGAAGGCTTTGGTGCTGTAGGCCTTGAATCAACTTGTTCTTGTTCTGGGTTTTTAAAGAGGTATTGAAAAATGGCTGTGGCTCTGGCACTTTTTTTTCTGTGCTTGTCCCTTTAATTTTTTTTGGTTTGTTCCACTCTGTACTCTTTTTCCTGCTGCAACGGCCAGGATGCTTCTTACTCATACTTTCCCCACGGGTTTAAATGTTTTCTGTTTGCGTTTTTTTGGCTTGGTCATTTTGAAGGGAAATAAAAATCGTTTGATTAAAAGTAATTAACCTATGTTAGCGGCGACAAAAATTGTTCCAAATCTGTAATTTTGATACATCCAGAGACTTTATGACTTTTTTTTAAACCCGGTCCGCTTTAAAAATATACTTTAAAATCTTGTCAGAATCTGGCGCAAATCTAGGATTTAGTTTAGTGTACAAACTAAAAAACTGTTTCTCGACATTTTTTACCATTCTTGACCCTAGTTGGCTTCATCCCTGTTTTGTTACTTTATATGTTTGTGGCGCATCTGTTGAATTGTTCTATGCTGAATTCATTTCCGAGGAATGTTTTTTTTTTTCCAATGGGGGCCAAAGAATAAGCCTTTCCTTTTTGGGGGAATGCTTGTCATAGCTTGTTCATTTGTAACCATAGTTCAGGAGGTTTAGGCTGCTCTGTAGGGGTAGTAGTCATCGCTGTTATGTTTTTTTTTAAATTTAAAATTTTATTTTTTTTTTTTAAAAATGAGCACGAAAAGCTGTTACCAATCTTGTTAAATTCTGTGTTTTGGGGCCCTAAGTGTAGGAACACAATGTTTGGAAAAAGCCTGTTAAAAATTAAACCAGCAGATCTTGGAAAGCTAGGTTTTGAGGATTCAGAAAGCAATTGCTATCATTGCGCTTCATTGCTACGAAAGTTTTTATTTAAAGCAAGGAATAATTCCTGACAGTATCAATAGGTAAAAAAAAAAAAAATACATTAAAAAAAGGGGCTTCACTGTAATGATGATGGGCGGCGCAGTAGTGAATGCGCTTGCTTTTGGGGAAAAGTAATTACGCATTTAGAAAAGGGGGGATGCGGCGAGAGAAAAAGACATAAAAAAATTGGGCAATGCGTGCACAGGATCGTATAAAAAGCGAGAATTGAGCAGTTAGATTTTATTAAGACAAACTGAAAAAAAAAGGGTGCAGTTTCCTTTAAAGACGTTAAACCCGGCAATAAAAGAATATTTCTTGAAAAGGAAACTTCGGACATTGCCCCCCCCAAATTCAGTGACTTTTTTCAGCCATCGAAAAAACAAAAGATGCAAGAAATTGTGTTTTTCGTCTTTTTGGGATGCCGTGTGATTTTGTTGCACATAATATTGGTGAATAAAAATGAACAAAATCTATTATTCGCCAAAGGATACTGGGAAAGGGAATCCGGGAATAAAAAGCTAAGCCCAAAAGCGGGGTCAGTGACAAAAAGGAAGGAATGGTATCAAAAAAAATGTTTGGGAAATTTTTTTACCTGCCCTAGACGAATACAGAGAACACTTTGTGAATACAATACCCAACGCACCCCCAAATGGATTCTTATTTACCCCATGATACGTTTTGACGAAAAAGATGTAGTCGCACTCACAGTCATTGTATAGCTTTAGATACAAGATGCGAACCTTAAACAAAAAGATGTTTGCTGTTGTGTTGCCTACAATGTTACCAAAGAGGCCCCCCTAAAATTATTTCGCATGATTCAAATCGATGATGGAAAGAAATTTAAAGGCCGAGTGAAAACAATTTTTTTTAAAATAGGTTACCATTAAAAAAGGGGATCCCAGGATTCACAGATCACAGGTTTTGTTGAAAATTTAACAAACAGTTATTGAAGACTTTTTTCCCACCGTACAAGAGAGTGATTGGCAATTCTCGCAAAAGAATGGGTTAGAAATGCCCCCTTTTTTTAAAGAAGATTAAGGGCTAAAACCGTACAAGCAAAACAAAAAACAAACAAAAAATGTTGTTTAAGGGAGTCTTCATCCCGGGAAACTATTACCATTTGGTTTTAAAGAAGGTACCTTATTTACCCGGGGGGGGCAGAAGGGGGCACTCGACAGGGCAACCGATCCGTTGGAGGGTTTGATCCCTTGAAAAAAAAAAGAATTTTAAAAAAGAATCCCCGTGATTATTTACGAGAAAGAACCCCAAAAAAACAACAGCCCCCCAAAGATCTTTTGTGAAGGAAGAACTGCAGATAAAACCACCGACCCGTTCCCCTTAATTAATTTAGTAAATTATTTGAGTTTAAAATTTGGGAAATCAGAAGGAAGCGCGAACGAAAAAAGAAAGGTAAGGAAAAGACCCGAAAAAATGATTCGGGGAATATTTTCATGGTGTTTGATTTTGGGGAACATTTTTAGGATTAATCAAAACATGTAAACCTCCGATCACCTACAACCCCAAATCCCCTTGGGAAAAAAAATATCTTGAAATAAAAAAAAAATTCGAACGCATCAAGCAAACATGAAAAAAGAATTAGCCGAATTGGATGAAGCTATGATTGATCTTTAATAAACGTTGATGAAAAATATAAACCCTCCTGTTTATGCGGTCCTCCAGTGCCCGATTGCATATGAAACTCTGGATTAACAAATACTCGTTTAGTGTTTGTTTATCTAATGACTTCTTTGTTACAAACAGTTGTGTTGATCTCATGTAGATTAGATCGTAGTTTTACGTTGTCATGTTGAAAAGTATTATTGTCAAACAATGCTTCTTTGTAGTTGTCATGTGATATGTTTGACTGCACAACACTGCGAGATATTCCCTTTGCTTTCTTAATGATTTTCTCCTGGCTCGAAATACTGTACATTTTTGACCTTAACCCAATAAACTCCTTAATCACCCTCCAGATAATTCATCCTTCATCTTTCCTAAAACCTTCTTATTAACGGATGAATGCAAAGGCGAATCTTTAGGGTAATCAGATGTATCATACCATCCCGCATGTCCTTTAGCTACTTCTATTTCCATGTCTTTATAGATGTCTTCAGTAGGGATATCTATAACAAAACTATCTGTATCTGTGTAAAAGTACTCTGGACTCTGGATACAAGGGTTTTAAAGTAGTCATAAAGAAATTCTAACATCAAAAGCTTTGATAATTCTAAAACAGTAAACCCAATAAATACAGGTTTGTCCAATTTGACTTTCTTTTTTTTCATCATTATGCCAAAAAGGTGATCATGAAATCTTCTAAAGTCCTGATAATTTGGTTTTGACGTCAGCTTAATTGCTTCGTTCTCTCTGGTGACCAATCTGACATCTTTGCGCTTGTGCGGATTCTCCATAGTCTTTCCGAAACAGCTGTTGTTCATCAGCTTGAAAAAGTCTTTTTCTGAAGCATCTGTGGATTTAGTTCTAAGATCAGTGTTCTTCATGATGTATGGTTTCATGAACTGTTCTTGATCAAAAGCAATTATACGATGAACAGCTGTCAACTTCAAACCATGTCTTAAATAAAATTGTAGAAGTCTGTAATGACAGACATAATTTTTTTTGCCTCGAAGATTAGGCACAAGTTTAGGCGGCTCTGTTTTTGCCATCTTTAGACTTTCTGCTGCTAATGGGTAGTCATTTGTAGGTCATGGAGTTCCTGAGGATATTCTAAGTCACTTCTAGAATGTATCCACGCTGTTGATCTGGCGTTAAACTGCTCAAACCACTTTAATGCTCCTTGAATATTATTCGTACCGCCGCCAGTGTACATTTTAAAGTTACGTAATGGAAGTGATTGCGCCATAGCCCCACAATACAGATTGTTTGCATCTAAATACATAAGATAGTTAGACCTTTTACTCGGATCATAGTCGTCCAAGTATTTGTTGTTTGCTTTACAGTAATGATGCGACGCCATACTAATTCCTCCACGCAATCGTTTTCAATCATCTGAATCATGGTAAATCTGACAATAAATCAATCTTTACTCCAGTATCTTTTAAGAAAGCATCCCAGCTCATCCCAGGCGCAGAAATATAAATGCGCAGGATCCAGGCTATAATGTTTCATGCAGGTCTTTCTATAATTTTTCAAAAATATCCGCCAACAAACATGTATTAGCCATCAAGTATGAGTCATGATAGTCTCCCATCGTTTTAGATCTAACTTCTGCCATGCTTCTTGAGCATGCTGGTAATCAGAATCACTGATGCCCTTTCCTCTAAGACTAGAAAAGAACGCGCCTTTAGGTGGAAGTGCATCTTCGTCAAACCTTTCCCAACTGTTCATGTACTCATAAGGGTAAACGCCCTTTCTAACAAGAGTTGGGTCAAATATTCTTCTGTTATTGGGCAGGACTTTAAGGACATAGCCAGTGACTCCAATGATCCCATCATGTGTTGCATAGAGTCATAAAAGACATGTTATTTAAAGTGAAACACATGTACTTTTCTGATGACTGTGCAATGCATGTTACCCTGAAGGCGTCGTCTACTGCTTTCATTATAGATGAGAGTCGTAACCTCGCAAGTTATGAAGAAGATGGGCAGCCTCCATGTCTTAGGATCAAACTTAAGTTGAAGATTCCATTTACTGTGCGCTGCTCCTCTGAACTTTCCGCTAATGTGATCATGGTCTCTTACCGCTGGCCGCCAAGGCCGCTGTTGGATTGGCTTCGTCTGATGAGAGGCCTAAACCACAATCCAACAATGTGTGGCTGAGTCATACTGTTGTTGGTCTTTAGGCGTTATCTTGATTTCAGATAAGTTTAGATTATTAGAACAGGCGTTACGCACTTGCTGCATGCGTTCTAAGAAGTATTCTGCAGCATTAGGCCCTCTATACAATTCTGGTTCTGAATGAACGCCATCCGACCTGACAATAATGAAGCAATGAAAAAATTCGTGATTACTCAAAAAGGCTGTTTTAGGAAGTTTCTGTGGCTTTGGGCCTTTCATAAGGAACAATAAGCGACTCGAAGTCTGCGTAAACAATGTATGGATTTGTTTGCAGCCGTTCCAGTTTTTTAAAACTAACTTTAGTTCCGGGTGGGGGCGTAATTAGTTCTGTATTACAGTCAACGGGGCCGTACAATGTTTCTTATGTTCACTCACAGCTTGAACAGATGGAATTCTTGTTAAACATTTTCTACAGAATTCTTGTTTTTTTTTGTTTTGAAGTATGCCGCATTAGTCTACTCATTGTCGTATCAATGTGTAAGGGGGTTTACCCCTGTTGGCGAAACATCAGTATAAGTCAACATGGCTTTGTCTGGTTCGCCAATCGATGGGCTGGTTTTTGGATACTCTGATGGGTTGCAGATTTGTTTCCTCATCCATGTGTAGATATTAAACAGTTTTGGTTTGTTTGTTCTTCAAATGATCAATTTTGTCCACGCTAACAGGAAAGGGTATTCCACTAAAGTTAAGATCATTGACGTAAGGTTCATAGTTAGATACTCTCTCTGCGTTTTTGCGGACGTAATGCAGCCTTGCAAGAACACACCACATAAAACATTTGTTGTCTGAATTCTTTATGTTTGAACTGCTCTTTTTGCAACTAATGCTGGAGGTAGTGGAATGTAAGCTTGCCTACATTGGCTCATGCTTAGCCTGTTTTAATCTGATCTCAAAGGGACTTCGCCCTCTGACCAACAGAGCCTCTCATTTTGCTTCTTCAGCGGCCACATCAAACTGTGTAAGCAGTTGGTCTGCCCAACCAGGTGTTAAGTCATTAGAGAAAGAATAACCTGTTGTTTAGTTGAGACCCAGCTTCTAGATTTCTTCATTTATTGTTATATAGTCAATTAAAACAGCTAACATTACTTTAATGGGGGGGTCTATTGTAAGTTTCCCTGGAACTTGGGAAATAGCATGCAAAAACATTTGCCTGTACGTTTTTTGGATCAATGACTTCTAGATTAACATTCATTTAAAGCTTTTGATAAACGCTCTCCTTAAGCTTTCCCTTCAAACAATTCGTCTGGCCCTTCATTTTATCTTATCCATGTTGAGCTTTCTTTTCTAACTAAAAATATTTATTTAAATTAAAAAAAAAACTTAATCAGAATCAATTCAATGGTCTTTTTGTGTTTGGGACTCATAAACTAAAGTATAAACGCCCTTTGATGTTGTTAATGTGAGCTGTTTAGAACAGAGTTTAATGTTCGTTTACTTTTTTTAAAACATTCCTTTTTTATCTGCTCGGTGTCTGGCTGTTGAGAAAAACTTGCCCTTGCCTTTTTTTGAAGATCAAAACTTTTGTTTTTTATAGTCATCAAAATCAGACTGTAAACGACTAATTCTTCATCCGTGATGTGCGAGGTCAACTAGTGCTTTATTTTTTGTCAGTTTGAACGGACTAAGTTTAGTGTTATTAGTTGAACCATAGCTGTGTGCTTTTGGAGTTTAGTTTTAATTTTTTGCTAGCAGCACTTACAGCTAATGAACACAGGCCAAGAGCTAAAGACAAACCTCCTAGAGGTAAAGCTGCGGGTGCACCAACACCTGTTGCTAAGAGGCCTACAACTCGTTCCTGCTGATAGTGCACTTATAGTTGTTGTTCCAGTATTAACATATGTAACAGCATTACAGGCAGCAGAATACCTCCGTTTGGTTTTGCTGTATTTTGAAAGGTCTTGCTCTAGTTTTTGTTGCATTTGTCTAATGTTTGTTAATCTGAAGGTTTTTATGTTGGGGGTTTCTACTATCCTTCTTTTGGCGACTCTGGCGCTGTAGGTACTTTTGGATAATGCTGAACAGACATGCTTTTTTAAAAAATAAAAATATTTTAGTTAATGTATTCTTTTAATCTGTTATCTTAATATTCAGTGCGCATCATATTTTAAAAAAACAAATATACATTAACTGGTTTTTCATTCTCTTTTTCTTTATCAATTTGAATGTTTATTACGTCTCTAACAGTTCTCCCGCTTCCATGCAACTGATTATCCTCAGTTGACCTAGGTCAATCCATAAACCGTATTTCGTTGTTAATAATCATCAAGTCTAACACTGTGAAGGTGTAGATCTTTAGACACAAGGTCTACTTTTGGACTTCTATGCCCCCCGCCTCGAACAATTTTCTTATTTCATCAAATGCTGATAAGGTTTAAGCCCGCTAGCGTAGATTTGGTTAGGACTACCCTCAATTGTACATTGCACTTTCGTTATTTTAGGATTAAGAAACTTTTCATTTTTGTCTTTTAAATGGTTCTTCATCTTCGCAAAGCAATAAAATACCTTTGAGTGATCTTGCTGAGACACTAAAACTAAAATTCCATATTGTGTCTCCCCTGCTTTTAGGATGTGTAGAATGGTGAATCACTCTTTCGAAAATATATTGCTAATTTTGACTGATATTGTTGCTCAATCAGCCTTGCTAAGTGAGGGTTGCTAACAATGTCAAACTCAGCGCGATGTCAGAAATGCTTTTACTTTGCTTCGGTGTCTGTAGATTTAATAACCCGTTTTTTATTCATTAAAGTTAGTTCTTTAGGGACAATCTGTCTTTTATGCTCCTTGAAAGTAGGGCGCATGCGCACTTAACAACCCCAAAATCCAAGGGGACGGAAAAGCGATTTCCATACGCATAACTTACAGCTTCGGGCTTTTTTACCGTCTTTAGCATCTGCGGCGCCTATTCTGTGTTTTAGTAAATCTTTATTTTCGTTTCCTTGAAACGCAAGATCATCCTTTCATTCGCGGTTAGCCATAGATCAAATAGATTAAAAAATATGTCTGAAATTGTGTAAAGAAAATATTTCTTCCCCCTAAAGTTTTATAGAAATTTTTCTTAACGATTGCCGTCCCAGATTCTGCAAAAACTGTTCTGTTTAGGTCTGTTTCTGATTCGAGTTCTATTTTGAAAGTAAGTCGCGCAGAGCCTGCACAATCACTTTATCTGCTCCTAAGTCTGGAAATTTGACAGTAAGAATTTGATCTGCATCAATAGTAGATGGATTATTGGAAACAATAATATTCCGTTTATTTCCCTTCACGCCAAAGGGCTCTTTCAGTCTTTATGCGGGTCAGAATTGAACCTATGTTTGCGACCCTTTTTTTAAAACAAAATAAAAAGTTAATTATTTAAAAAACATGGCAGGAATTGATGGTGAAGAAAGATTAGATGTTCCTGATCCTGGAGGACGACATGAGTGAAATGATCCCTTTGATACAACATCGCTCAACGCTCTCAATGTGGCATGAAATAACAGAACCCAAGGTCAGATCATTTTACCAAAGTTTAGGTCAAGAAAACCCCCCGAATTTAAAAGACCCAAATGATTTTGAATTAAAGATGGTCATTTTCTGTGAAAACGTCAAGGACAACTTGTTCGGCTTACAACTAACCAGACCAATCAAAGTTTTTTGCCAAGGTACAATTTGACAAAGACTCAGTGTGAGCGAACAAATCGCCTTGGCATTTCTAAACCAAAATTAGACGGAGAGGCAGTTTCTAAACTTCAAACACACTACAAGATCTCCCAACAGCTAACCAAATACAAAACAGGAAAATTTTAAAAAATTAAATCAAACAGCAGGCGAATTAATAAATGCAATAGAAGCAGAAACCCGTTTTTCAGAGAAACAGCATTAAAAAACTATACACGACTCCCGCTACCCATGTGAGGGAAAAAAAACAGCTCTTGATCATGCTTTGAGAAGCATCAAGGCGAATTAACAAACAATTTTGCAAAACTAGGTGAAATAGATGAGCATATAAAAAGTGAAAAAGAAAAACTCGTTGAGGCTGATGACACCAACTTGGGGCATGATATTAAAGAAAGAATAACCAAAGACTAAAGATTTGAGCAAGAAAGATCAGCAAGACTAGAAGTGTTGTCTACTAACCGAGAACAATTACGAACTCAAATGAGCAGAAAAAGAGAAAACTATCCAAAGAATTTTATTGAAGACCGACAATAGCAGAACGAATCCGAACACTGTTTAGAGAGCAAGGATCACATTAGTAAGCGTTATAACGGCCTTAGGATTTTCAATAAGTACACTAGTGATGGCTATTACAGGCGGTGGTGGTTACGGGTCAGTGCCTCCACCCCCATCAAACCCCCATCTCGCCTGACAAATCATGGGTAAAAAAAAAGCTTGATCATCTTGCGGGTTTATTAAAAAAAATTAGCCAGTAAAGCATGGACGCTTTACCGGGTAATTTTGGGGGGGGTTGTTAGCTGGGTTTTGTCTACTGCAAGCAAAGTAGTTGGCTTTATGGCCGAGCACTTATGGACATTAGTTCTCTCTTAATAGTTGGGGGTTAATTTTTTTAGTAAAATAAAGAAAGGACTAATCCTAGGCCAGTTAATCCAAAAACAAGTGCTGTCTTTTCGTATTCATGGTCATCGCGAACAGAGTCCGCGTCTTCAATGGCCTTTAGGCTTTGGACCTTGGGATTGGTTTACTTATTCTTGGGGGGTCATCTTGTTTTTTTTCTGCTTGCAATATTACTGGCTCAGAATTTATTTCGTTTTTTTTCCCACCTTCTGTTCATTGCTGCCACAAGGATTTCATTATTTTAGTTTATTATTGTGCCTTTTCTGGAGTTGAGGTCAGAGGCAGCATGTATAAACCAGTTTCCAACAGCAAAGTCTACTTTCGATCTTGCGTATTGTAAAACATTTGGTACCTTTTATACTTGAAGGAAATCAACTGTAGAATTAATGGCGTCTCTAAATTTGCTAAGTATTGTTTTTGTGCATCAAAACCAGTAGAAGGATCGTTATGTTCGATCTCGTTTGTGCTTGCGAACCTAGCAAACACCAAACGTAAGTACGAAACAGAAATCGTTTATTCGTTCTATTCCTGCTTTAGTTAGGCCCTTTGAAGTGTCTAAGATAAATGTTGTCCATGCTGTTTTATGCTCTTGCTCTATGGACCCGAGGTGAATAGCTGTGTCTGAAGAGAAAGATGTGTAAGGAGATTCCAGGCAAGTTAACTTTCTGTGCACACCCCAAAAATAAGGGGTGCCTAGGCCATGATTAAGATCCAACTTAATTTCGTTACAGATCCTTTCAAAAGCCTTCATGTCTATTCTGTTGCTGAATGGATTAACGGTTGTCATTTGGCAATGGCGCTTGCAGTTCAGTCAAAATACGTCTGAAGGTGTAATAGAAATGAAATCTTACATGACCTCACAAAGGATCAGGATGATTTAAGTGATCAGCTACGACACTTTCCCCACCCAGTTGATGCACAAAACACAGCAAAGTTTAACTGGGGTTTTGATAAAACTGCATCGGATGACTAAACCACACTTTCGGGGTGTGGTCGTTTTAATAGGAGGGTTAAGATGCTCTTCAATGGAGTACAATACCTTTACTTGAAGGGGTCGACTGAGTCACAGAAATGTCAAGAGTATCAGTTGTTAGTTTTTAAGATTGTAGTGCGGCCCAGCAGAAATTTTGCATCAGTATATTTGAATGCACTCATTTTTATTTCGTTTAAAAAATGTTGTAACAATAACAACTCAAGACCGTCCTTGTTTTTAGAACATGCTATTATAACAATTGCGGAACCAGAACGGTGCGCTCCATGAAATTTTTTAAAAAGTGTATGTTTTAATATAAGCCAACCCAAGGAGAAACAAGATTCAAAAGTTACCAAGTCAGGGACCAAATTCCCGTTAACAAACCTGAGGGTTTTATTAGGGGTTTTGTGCTAAAAGAAGAAATGAGTAACTTTGAATTACTCTTAAACTTAACAAGAAATTAAAAACAATGAAACTTTCAGCCTAAAGAAGTTTTTTTTTTTGAAGAGAGAGCTAAAATTTTAGGCTTTAAATGGCATTACCCATCATATTTTTTTGGCTGCCCAGATGAAAACTACGTTTGGGGGGAAAGTCCGCTCGATTTTGCTTTACATTATTACTTATGTTCTTTTGGTGAGTAAGCACTGATGAAACTTATTGATGGAAGGCCTAAACTGTTTTAAGAGCCTTCCATCTGGGAAAGCTGCATATTGCGTTTGAAAATTTACAATTCCTAATTTCAGTTTAAAAGATTAGTTTGGGGGAGGGTCAGATTTTTAAATATAAAAATCACAGACAAAAGGGGGGAAGTCGAAAAATGTGAAAACCTGAATTGTTTTAGAAATAAATAATACGTTACAAAAAAATATGTCGGGGGCCCAGAGAATAGGAGTTACTTTCCCCCTGGAGGGTTTAATTTGAATTAAAAGCCTTGCAGACTTTGCGGACTTTAAACGAATGGGAGTGGGCGCTTTTTTTGGTTTTGAGTACACAAAAAGATGGTGTTTAAAAAACGCAAAGAGGTGGCGAAAAAAAAGGTTTTCCCAAAATAGCAAAACGAAAATTGTAGAAGCAAAAATGGGGCCAGTATGAATAAAAAATTTTTTCGAAAACCGACAGCAAAGGCTTTAAAACATATTTAGAATGGACAAAAATTTGAATTTCAAAAGCCCTTTTACATTTTTTACCCGTCAAAAAATTTTCAGAAAAGCATTCAACTAGGCCCTTTACAGTAAGTCTTATGCCGGACGACAATGTCGGAGAGATTGAAATAACGCCGTATGGGAAAAAAAACAGTAATCTCCACAGAAGAAAAACGGTTTAAGGAAAGTTCCAAAAATTCGTTTTTCCCCAAACAGAAATTTGGAGACAGTTCCAAAAATATTTGAAAATTTTTTTTTTTTTAAAGATGGGAGAGGGAGGGGTTGTGGGCGTTAGTGACGCCCTTTTAAAAGGGAAATTAAAATTAGTGGGAAAAATTTGAGTTAAAAGTCTTAAAAATTACCCCCCCTGTTCTTCACAATGGTAGGATATTAAGGGCTTAACAAAAGCAACAAAACAATGTGTTAAATAGAAACAATCTTCAGAAGAATTGGGGGTTTAATCTTTTCCATTTAGGCCTTATGGGGTTTTATTTATGAACAAGTTTTTACAGAGAGTATGATAAATAATAATGGGTTAAAATTTAAAATTTTTTATAAAACCTTTGGGGCAGTTAAACTTTAAGACAAAAGAGCCTCATTGTTCATTGATTTTCGGACAAATGGTTGTGGAAAAACAATATTTGTCCTGACCTATACAAAAAGGTTTTTCGCTATAATTTTGATTTGCGTGATTTTTGTCCAAAATCTTTAAATGGAAACAAAGCGTTTGATAGGGGTTTATGGAAGATGATGACATATATTTAGTTTATTAGCAATAAATGGGAGTGTTTAGAATTTTTATAGGCTTTTGAAGGAAACGAAGACACTATTTATTTGTGATGTTGCAGCAGAAAAAAGC
>CM031600.1:106218608-106223608 GCA_018398815.1 Conus ventricosus
TGAAATTTGTCATTTATTATTTTGGTTGAAAGAAAAATCTTTTTCTACAGTTATTTCTCTTTCAAGTGATTCTGTCTCTAATGGAACTAACGATGGTGAATTATTTGTCTAATCATCTCTTTACCGTCTTCAGTGGTGTGACCGATTTTATACAGTGTATTACAGAAAGATTTTACTTCACGTTTATTTTCTTAAGGATAATCAATGGTGTTGTGCAGCATCATTATGATATTTGTCATCTTGTTTGCTAATGTCATTTCAGTTTCCATGACTGAAATCTATCTTGTAATAATTTTCACTCTTCAGCTATCTGTCTGACCCAGTAGATCTCCTTTTATTTTGACTATTGTCTAACTTCCATATGGCCATTTTCTAGCTACTCTATTTTTTTGTGATTGTATTAGCCTGTATTCTTTGTGTTAGTTTCTTTCCATACATCTGGTAATTCCAAATTTAGCATGATCGTATCAAAGCTTCAGAATATTTTATATGTTCAATATCTTCGTCGTCTTTTCCCTGAATTTCGGGGGGAATCGTTGTGGCCACTGACGAACAATTTACCAGATTCCTCCAGTTCTGTCGATTGTTTACCAAAGACTGGGTCTCTGCGAATGTTTTCCTGCCCACACTGCATCGTTGGTGGGTGGTGGTGGTGGTGGTGGTGGTGGTGGTGCATGGTTGTGGTCTTCCTTTCCGTCTACACCATCAACAGTTCCCTGGAACATTTTTAGCAGGGCCACTGGATCTTGTTGCATTGCCATACCAACGTAGTTTTCTTTTCCTGACTGATGTCAGCACAACTTCGTATGGTCTATGCGCTGCATGACGGTCTGACTGGCGATGTGATCAGTGTATTTGACATTTAGTTTATGCGGGTTAACATTTCATTTCCATGACTTGGATTTTCTCTCAAAGTCCGCTGTAGGAGGGCCCATACACGCATACAAGAAGACGGAATTATACCGACGCACGCAGGTGCTTATATTGTATTTAATAGAAATGCTCTTGTCCATCCATACAGGTGTTAATATGAACAGTGCAGAGGTAGTCCTGTTGCCCTTGAGTAGAGTTCTGGTTTAGATCCCTCATGCTATTGATGGACCCCAGATAAGTGAATTGTCGAACCGATTCTAGTTTCTGACCGTGGATAGTTATATTTTGTATTGATGATGATGCTGTGGTTGGTCATCAGCTTGGTCTTTTCAGCACTGGTTGCCACGCTCCATCTTGTTCACGTGTCATCCAGTCGTTCACGAAGCTTGGCCAGTATGTTCACTGTCTGCCAGGTCACCGATATCATTTGTAAATCGAAGATTTGTTATAGGTCTTGCTCCAGTGCTGACTGTGCTGACATGATCTTCATAATGCACCAGTACTGATATGCTCCAGGAATATGTTGAAAAGTGAGAGAGATAGAAGGCAACCCTGAAGAACTCCAACTGAACTATGGAAACCATTCTGCAGTAACATCCTATGTGAAAACGGTTTGGAGTATGGTTGCATCACAGTGTTGATAAGCTTCTGCCTAATATTACATTTCTTTAATGTGGCCCACAGTTCCTCATATCAGAGTATGGTTGCATCACAGTGTTGATAAGCTTCTGCCCAATATTACATTTCTTTATTGTGGCCACTGTTCCTCATATCAGGCCATCACCATCTTCTTGGAGAATATTAGTATGTGTTAGAGCTCCCTCTGGTACGGAGATGTTTTGGGTTTTTTTTAGCCAAGGGTCCGTAGATCTGTTAATCGCACCACTGCCTTTGCGGAATCCAGCTGTTTCTACAGCAATGATGGTGTCTGCTTGGGGTCGCAGCAGTTCAGAATGATTTTGAGCATTACCTTGCTAGCGTGGCTGATCAAGCTTACACTGCGGTAGTTGTGGCACTGTTGGAAGTTTCCTTAACAATTGTTTATGATTAATATTGTCAGCCTGGATCATAACAACCTTCCAGTCTCCACAGTAATATTATTCAGTGACTTTATCAGATTCATTCCATTGAAGTGGCAGAGATTTATGTCTTTTTGGACTGCAAACGTTTTCCAAAAGTCTATCTTATTCCTCGCAATGGAATCCGTGATTAAAAAAATTCTTTTTTGATCTTTTGATCCCTTTTAGCATAACTGATCTTTACAATAAAACAGTGTCATTGAAAATGATCTGTATCCCTGTGATTTGATTTAAAGGCTCTTAATGAGAAATATTGAGTTTTAAAATCCCTTCGAGAGAGCTCTTTAATGGCTTTTGGTAATAAATGTAATTTCTCTTATTAGAACTTCTAACATGTCTTGGTGTTGTCGACAGCATTTGTCAACACAAAACTAGTCGAAACATACCTTAACATACATCTAAAAGTGAGTGTTGAGACGAAAGACCTTTCTGTCTGAATTTGTCTCTATTTGCAGGCGAGACATGCAGGCCTACGAGATCTGTTCATGGCCTCTGCTGCTGCTAAAAAAAAGATACGACGTCAAAGTGGATCTGAAGGCCAGTGTGTTTCAGCAGGAAAAGAAAACATTTACAGCCCCTTTTTATTGTGATTCTTTAGTGTTTCTCATCAGGCAAAGTTCTGTGTATAGGAAGGATATACCATTGAATATTGGGATGGAAAATCTTACAGTTTTTATTATCTGCACACAAAGAGAAGATCGGAACTTATTCCGTGAGACTTCCAAAAAATTCCATGTCCAACCACATGGAAATTTATTACGCTCATTTTTAGCTTTTCCTCACTGATCTCTCTTTCTAGTGTTTTCCTCTGCTCAGCCTTCTACCTATAGGTTTACGAAACATTGCCAGAAGGAAACAGAACAGGTGATAGCAAACCATCGATCCAAAAGAGAAACGCCCCTTTCAGAGAAAAGTAAAGATACGTGTATGCACAGAATCTGGGGGTAGAAACAGGAAACATCTGACCTTCTACAGAAGCATTCAACATTGTCAGACATTCATGGCACGTGCTCACTCAGCAAATGCACATCGTGTTCATCAGCAAGTGGAAGAGTGTGTAATCAGAAAGTGAATTAAATTTCACCGCCTGTCGTGGTAGGTATTAATTCCTGGCCTACTGAGGAAAGAAGAATGTGTTTCAATCAATAACCCCTAGTATTTCGGGTCTGTTCGTAGCTGTTATCTCAACAAATCTGACATGGTTTCATTCGGGACCACATAATTGGCTTGTAGAAATATCGCAGCTCGCAGATGTTCATTTGCTGCAGGTGCACCTGTGAACAAGTGTGTGCAACTTTGAGAATGTATATGCACCTTGTCCATTGCCTTATCATGACGGGATCAAATGTTGATTTGTGTTGGATTCCTTCTTGTTTTGGAGTATTCATAAATGAAATGGCAGACACAAATGCCCGTCTAGGTGCCAGAAACTCCCGGTCTTTCGGCAGGAATATCTACCTTTTACACGCAGTGAAATGGGTCGTATACTGGAAAGAAAAATGTCTATTCAGAATTGAAGATCAGCCACAGCCTGATCATTTTCATTCTTTTTTTTATAATATATAATAATAAACAAGTGGGGTATGTTTTGCTCCCATAAGGAAACCTAACACAGAGTAACTTTTATTCAAGACTGGCACAGCCTTTTAAACTTGAATAAGGTCAGAAAAATACATAGACGAACAATCTAATAGTGGGGGGGAAAACAAGCGCAGGCCAACAACTGAACTGTCTGGCAAAGATTTGGACTTGAGGGGAGGGGGAGAGGGGTTTGAAGATGGAGAAACTGGGAAAATGAAATTTAAAAAAAAAAAAAAAGTTACAAATATGAAAACTCTTCTCTAGCTGCATAAGGGAACCATCGCAATCCCTTTTGAAGGCAGATATATTTGTATTGCCTGCTCCGAGGCCTTTCGCCCGCTGGATCGGGACTCATCAGGGAGACACGGCTGGTTGTGTCTGCGCTCCCGGCGTTAAATAGAGACACACCACAGTCCATAATACTGTGGTGTTCTCACCACCATGGGTGCAAAAAAGATCCAATAGCACCCCCAGAGCAGCCAGCGAAGAGTAGTAAATGCAACCAAACGAAAGTGTGGGAGGAAAAAAAGTTGCTGTAAAACTAAAGACATTATGCAAATAATATAAAATGTAGGGGACAGTCTTTGAGCCTACGCCTGAGGATCCACCCAAAGATGCAAGGGAGATCAAAAGACAAACACACAGAAACAAATACCCTCAATTTAATCAAAGCAAAATCGGAAATGAAATGAGGTAGGGAACAGTAAACGATAAACAAGTGGGGTATGTTTTGCTCCCATAAGGAAACCTAACACAGAGTAACTTTTATTCAAGACTGGCACAGCCTTTTAAACTTGAATAAGGTCAGACAAATACATAGACGAACAATCTAATAGTGGGGGGGAAAACAAGCGAGGCCAACAACTGAACTGTCTGGCAAAGATTTGGACTTGAGGGGAGGGGAGAGGGGTTTGAAGATGGAGAAACTGGGAAAATGAAATTTAAAAAAAAAAAAAAAGTTACAAATATGAAAACTCTTCTCTAGCTGCATAAGGGAACCATCGCAATCCCTTTTGAAGGCAGATATATTTGTATTGCCTGCTTTTTTTTAATTCTGAGACATGCTGCCCGTTTATTATATAGAACGAGACTTAATGCATTGAAGGATCAGCCACAGCCTGATCATTTTCATTCTTTTTTTTTTAATTCTGAGACATGCAGCCCGTTTATTATATAGAATGAGACTTAATGCATGAAAAGTAAATATTCCATGCATATTAAATGTATCTGTGGCGGAAAGTATCCCATGCATTCCGCATTTGCTTATAGAACGTTGAGAGTTAAACACACTACCTTTTGGGTTATCGTAAAAATTCTTCATCCTTTCAGTTTTAATGATCTTTCTACATCAAGGATTTACATCCTTATGAGACTGGACAAAGTATACCGCAATGATTTAAATCTATGTGATACTGCGTATTGGATATTCCAGTAGCTTACCTCATGCAATCTGTTTGCTTCCATTGT
>CM031600.1:106228608-106273608 GCA_018398815.1 Conus ventricosus
GGTGGTGCGCCAGTATTCAAAGAAGTTTCCACAGCATTGTGGTGTCAGTAGGCAGTGTTTTTGGACAATGTATAGCAGCGCTCGGAATCCTTGTCGAGCTTATGTAATTGGGTGATTGTCCTAGCGCTTGATAATTTTGTGACATTTGTAGGATTTGATTGTGCCTGCTAGGAAATTAGGATACCGGGTTTTAATTCTATTATTTTGGTTTTGCTTGAAATGTGTTTGATTCTATTAAGGCATGGTTACTAGGTAATGGATCCTGAATTGTGACCGGTAAATGGTGGTCACTAACGGTCGGATTGTTCGTTGGAGTGAATATGATTTATGATCCTATTGAATCATTGTCTTGGAGACCCCGATGGGAAATAAAGTCGTGGGTATGTAACTCAGACAGTATAATCACTTTTAAGAAGGAACGGTTATAATATGTTCGTGGCCGTTGTTGGAAGTGGAAGGTCAATGAAGTTGGTTTAAATGTGTAATGGAAAATTTCGGGTGAGAGAGAATTTGATGTCAAGGTGGCTGGTTGTATAGGTCATGGTTTAAAATTCCAATCAGCTGTCGCACTTTAGGTTGTGACGTGTACATCTCAGGACCATATTTTGTGATTCAACATGAAATGCTAAGAAAAACATGTAAACACTCGGAACCGTTTACTTAAGGAAGCAGCAAATGATTTATAACTGTATTCTTTTTGTGGTAGTAAGACATTTCCTTTTCACAGGTTTCCGGCAAGTTTCTGTACCTCCCCCTACACAAACAAATCCGTGAGGGTCGGCCTCTCGGGTTGAGGGGGTTGTGTCACCTCCACCCCACCGTCATCCCTGCTCATTCCTCTGCCTGGAGTGAGGACACACCTGGAGCCGGCAGGGTGCGTTCCGGTCGGGACGCCGTTTCTTTTCTTCTGCAGTCCGGTGTGGCAGTTCCTCCGACTTCAGCTCTATCTTTTCTTCAGGGTGGGCCCAAACATCTTAAGGGCTCACTGCAATATACTATCTGCGTGTGATGTGCGAGTGTAGTTGGTCCCGGTAAGAAGGGGGCCGCGCTCTTCGATGCATCACGATTTTTTTTAAATTCCTGCTGCTTCATCTCAAGCGCTTCAGTGCAGGTCTTGTGTTTTGGGCGGTACATTGGTGTGAAGCGTCGTGAAACAGACAGACGTTTACGTGATTATATTGGGAAACACCGTGTTGCCGTTGCCGTTTTTTTGGTTTTTTTTGTTGTTGAGGGGGAGTTTGTTTTTCTTGCGTGTGTCAAGTACCCGCCAGGGACTTTTTAAGTACTGAAAGTGCAACATTGGGTTTCGGGTCACTTGAACAATTTGTTTGAAATTTTTGGGGGTTGAGCTTGGGTGTACGGAAAAAGTCTGACACCCGGGACACAAAAAATTAGCATAAGGAATACAGCTTGGGAAAAACATCGCGTGGGGATCTCGGGTTCTAGAGGTATCAACCTTGTTTGATATTTCAGCCTGGGATTACCAGGTGATGTAATAATTCACCCTTGTCCCTTCTGGTATTGGCCTTCATGGGCCCGAGGTGTGTGTGGGGTGCCTCCGAGGGAAGGATATTTTTATGGTGTGCAGCACATGCGTGCACAGGTATGCATAAGGGCCATGCGCTGATGGTCGTGTATTGGTGTTAGTAATACTGTTCAAAAAAAGAAACGCAAAAAGCCCCAAACTGCCCATTTGAAAACACAAATTTTTTGAAGCTCAGTGTGACAACACGTTTAATGTAAAATGACAAAAACAGGTCATCAGTAGGACAGAAGTCTCCCCTGCCAATGCGTGGTAAAGAACCAGCCCCAGACCTCAGGGAAATCGCCAGGCCGCTTCCAAAATCAGTTAAAAGGGTTGACCCTCTGGCTGCATTGGTAGCCTGGCATTGCGGGGCAAAGAAGCAATAATGTTCCTGAAATTTTCTGCTGTGGGATGGCCGCCCACCCGGCCTGCAATGCCCGGAACAGTTCATTTGGAGTCGCTGGGCGTTGGCCCTCACCTCAGGCGTCCCGCCAAAACGTCCCAAACGTGCTCAATAGGGATTCAAATCGGGGAAAGGGGGCCAGGCCAGGGTGTTGATGTTGTTGGGGGGTAAAGAAGGCTGTGGTCAGGCGTGCTGGTGGGGCCTGGGCGTTGTCCTGCTGGAACACGGCCCTGGGAGTGGCCATTAGAGGCAGGACGTGTGGCTGAACAATGACCTGGACGTACTGCGGGCTGTCAGGTGACCTTCCACTCACCAGCTGGCCCCCTGCCTGTGTTGCTGATGGCCCCCATACCATGACATTGCCGCCACCATGCGGAGGTGCCTCGTCGACGCAGTTCTGCTGGTTGCGTTCATTAACCCGGCGGTAAACCCTTCGCCTCATGTCATGGCGCTGCAGCAGAAACTGTGACTCATCCGAGAACCAGACGTGTCGCCAATGGTTCCTCAGTGTCCAGTGTCTGTGTTGCGTAGCCCATTGCAGTCTGGTCTGTCGATGGCGCCCCGTCATTACGTTGCCACGTAGGGCCTGTAAGCCCTCAGCCCAGCAGCATGCAGCCTGTTCCGGACAGTCTGGTCGGAGATGCGACGGACACCAGCGCATGCCTGGACAGTGGACGAGGCCGGCAGGAAGCGATTGCGGAGATGTCTGAGCCGTATAAAGCGGTCCTGGGCTGGCGTTGTGATATGAGGTCGGCCTGACCTCGGGGCATCAGCTGATGACCCTGTCCTCTGGAGCGAGTCCAAAGTCGGCATATGGTACTGGGGAGACATTCAAAGCATGGGCCACATCAGTTGCACTCTGACCAACTTGCAAACGACCCAGGGCGTTTTCTCTCTCTGCTGGGCTCAAACGTTGCATGCTGTTTTTTGCTACGGTGTGCCTGCCGGTTGCCAAAATGACCCGGCTTTTATACTGCACTATGACCATGGTGTGTGTGTGTGTTCACCACTGAGTTGGGCATGCTTTGCAGGCGAAACATCAGAAGCACAACCCAATGTTTGCACTGTCGCACCTTGCCCACAACACGCACGTGCACATAGTGACAACCGGAATCAATGTTATCCTAGCACGTCGACGTTCAAGACATACATGAGGGCCGGTTTTTGGCGTGTTCTCAACTGTATGGTCCACCCCAGGTGGCAAAATTTCATTTTGCGTTTCTTTTTTGAACACTATAGTTGGATTCTTTTGAGGGTTTTTTGTGTGTTTATTTTTCCCGTGTAGGGAAAACTGCCTGTGTGTGTTGGATATAGAGGTCTTGGTGTTTCATTTGCCATTCTGTTGGTGAGAGTGCGTGTGTGAATGCAAATAAAGCCTTCTGTTTGTGCACCATATTTTCCTTTGTCCGTGTGTTTGTTGTGTGGCGTTCGTACTCTCAGGTAAAAGGGGGAAAGGGGGGTTGGTTATAAAGGGGGATTTTATTCATCCCCATATACCCCTGTCTACTGTCTTATACGTGACAGAGACCCGGGCGAAAGGGGGGAAAGGGGGAGGGAAAAAAGTTCGGGGAGGTGTAACAAGGGCTGTGCCTAGGGACAGGGGAAAGGGGCCGTCACTTTTGGGAGTCTTTGGAAGGAGAGCAGTGCGAGGGATCGTTTAGGTGGCGCTGTCTGGACCGAACAAGCCTGGTGATTTGTTTGTAAATTTGTGACTTTTTTTGCACTGACGGAGTGTCGGCACAAACTGCATAGGGTTCCTTCCCATTTTTGAATGAAAGGAAAATTTTGGGAAAATAACATACGTTTGTAAACGCCCAGTTACAGATTTTAAAGAAGAGCATTTCTTTTTGGTTTTTGATGATGGTAAAGTCTGAATACTGTGGGGGAAGTATTATAATGGGGAAAGTAAAAAAGAATTGACGATCAATGTTGTGTTGTTGGGGCCTTTTGGGATGTGTTACGGGGGAAGTTTGGGTTTATGCCACGGGTTGGAAATTCAGTTACGTACAAAAAAAAGACGTAAATTGATTTCTAATGCCGGTTTTTGTGGCTGGTTTTTGCTAATGGGTAATGATAAATCTGGGGCTTTTTGCTGAGGTGTCTGCAGATATTTAAAAATAAAGGGGGTTTGCTGGTCTTTATTAATGTGAAGGGAATGCTTCGGTTTCCTTTCTAATATGGTTTTAAAAGGTTTAAAATTCCCAAAGGGATCAAAGGGACATCAGTTTTACGTACAAAGCAGTTGCAAGTATTCCGTAAGACAGTAGGATGTTACGGTTTTCCCCCTTTTTAAAAATTTTTATTACATTGGCCCCTGTTCTTGGCACTTGCAGCTTTTATGCAATGTTGTTTTTAAAATTTTTATTTTGTTTTTTTGGGGGTCATGTCTCTAAGCTAATATACTTTAAATGTAGTTACAAATTTCACCAAAAAGGGTTTTTGTTGGTGTCTGTTAAAGTGTAAAAGGAAAAATAGGCCTAGGGAAATACTTTTTGGCCGCTTTTATGGCCAAGAACAAATATCAGGATTTAAAGTTTGTTTTTTTTGAAAAAAAATTTAAATAAATGTTAGCGAACCCCCCAAGAGAACGTGGCCAAAAAGGGTTTTTCAAAACAAAAACCAAAAGGGGTTTGACCTCTTAGGGCTTGCTGGGATTAAAAAAAAACAATAAAAAAAACGAAAAATTTACTTTGCTTTTATCGTTTTAATCGCTAGGCAGGGTTCAGCGAAGGGAAGGGAAAGGGGTTGGGAAAGGGGGTGTTTTTGTGTTTACAGACTGCCAAATTTGTCTGATTATTTTTTGGGGAAATTCCCCCCACGACTGAAAAACCCTTCCTTTAAATCCCGAATTTTGCCCTTTCCTAAACCAAATTTCAAAAATTATTTGGGGGTTTTGGGGGGAGGGGTTTATTTTGTGGCAATAGGGGTTGTCGAGAGAGTTTAAATCTTCACAAAATTTGGGGGGTGATGAATGGCCCATACGTGTGAATGAGTCAGGATAGCCTTTGGGGTGTTAAGCCTGATTAACACATCAGCTCTGTTTTACCAAGATTTATTTTTAAATATATATTTTATATATTTTATATATATTTTATTTTTAAAATATAGAAAATTTATATATATAAATATATTTTTTTTTTTTTTTTTTTTTTAAACCCGGGATTCTAAAAAATTTTAGTGCCCGGGGGCTATGAATGTGTTCGTTTTAAAAAACCCAAAATGCCCCCCTTTTTTGCCCCCCCTCAGCTTCATTCCCCAGGTTTCCTATTTCCAGATTCCAAAATTTTTTGGTGGGGCCCTGGGGTTTTTAATGTTTATATGGGGGCAGTTTGAACTTCATGGTACGCATTGTTTAAAAGGCAGTTACAAAGGGGGGTGTGTGTTCACCACTGAGTTGGGCATGCTTTGCAGGCGAAACATCGAAGCACACCAATGTTTGCACTGTCGCACCTTGCCCAAAAACACGCACGTGCACATAGTGACAACCGGAATAAATTTTATCCTAGCACGTCGACGTTCAAGACATACATGAGGGCCGGTTTTTTGGCGTGTTCTCAACTGTATGGTCCACCCCAGGTGGCAAAATTTCATTTTGCGTTTCTTTTTTGAACACTATATTTGGGATTCTTTTGAGGGTTTTTTGTGTGTTTATTTTTCCCGTGTAGGGAAAACTGCCTTGTGTGTGTTGGATATAGAGGTCTTGTGTGTTTCATTTGCCATTCTGTTGGTGAGAGTGCGTGTGTGAATGCAAATAAAGCCTTCTGTTTGTGCACCATATTTTCCTTTGTCCGTGTGTTTGTTGTGGGGCGTTCGTACTCTCAGGTAAAAGGGGGAAAGGGGTGGTTAAAAAGGGGGGATATATTCATACATATATCCCTGTCTACTGTCTTATACAGTGACAGAGAGCGGGCAGAAAGTGGGGAGGGGGAGGGAAAAAAGTTCTGGTGAGTCGTGTAACAAGGGCTGTGCCTATGACAGAGGAAGGACCGTCACTGTTGGGAGTCAGTTGGAAGAGAGCAGTGCGAGGGATCGTTTAGAGTGGCGCTGTCTGTGACCAGAACAAGCCTGGTGAGTAGTTTGTCAATGTGACTTTGTTGCACTGACTGAGTGCCCGGCACAAACTGCATACGTTCCATCCCATTCTTTGAATGCAAGGAAAGTTTGGAATCACATCACGTATTGTAAACGACAGTTACAGATATTAAGAAGAGCATCTTGTTGGTGTTTGATGATGTGTAAAGTCTGAATACTGTGCGACGTATTATAATAGGGAGTAACAAGAATTAAACGATCAATGTTGTGTTGTTGGAGCCTCTTGATGTGTTACGGGAAGTTTGGACTTGATGCCACAGATTGTAAAATTCAGTTACAGTACAAAAAAATGACGTAAATTGATTACTAATGCGTGTTGTGGCTGGTTTTTGCTAATGTGTAATGATAAATCTGGACTTTGTGCTGAGGTGTCTGCAGATATTAACAAATAAAGGAGTGTTGCTGGTCTTTATTAATGTGAAGGGAATGCTTCGATTTCCTGCTACATATGGTAAAAAGTACTTACAAAGGTATCAAGGTACATCAGTGTACTGTACAAAAGCAGTTGCAAGTATTCAGTACGACAGTAGTTATGTTAGCGTTTATCAATGTGTAAAGTTTATATCCTACATTGGCCTCCTGTTCTTGGCACTTGCAGCTTTCTATGCAATGTTGTTTTTATTCTTATTGATGTTTAAAGGAGGGTCATGTCTCTAAGCTATATACTTTAACATGTAGTTACAAGTTTCACCAACAAAGGCCATGTTGTTGGTGTCTGTTAATGTGTAAAGGAAAGTAGGCCTAGGGACTACTTTTAGGCCTGCTGTGATGGCCAAGAACAAGTATCAGGATTGAAAGTAGTGTTTTTGTAAACAAATCTTAAATAATGTTAGCGAACCGCCAAGAGAACGTGGACAAACGAGTTACAAGACAAAACACAACGCGTTTCGACCTCTTAGGTCTTCGCCTGGTGATAAATAAACCATAAAACAACGAAAATTCACTTAGCTTTGATCGCTTCAGATCGCTCAGGCAGGGTTCAGCGCAAGGAAGAAGGCGTTGAAGGGTAGTGTTTTTGTGTTTACAGAGCTGCCAAATAGTCTGATTATTTTGTGGAATTCCACACGACTGAAACCATTCCTGAAATCCCGAATTTTGCATACATATCCAAATATCAACATTATTTGTTTGGGGGCAGGGGTGTCCATTTTGTGGCAATAGGGCTTGTCGAGAGAGTGAAATCTCTCACAAAGTTTGGCGGGTGCATGAATGCGCATACGTGTGAATGAGTACAGAGATAGCCTTGGTGTGTTAAGCCTGTTTAAAACACATCAGCTCTGTTCACTTAAGATTTATATATAAAATATATATATAATATATATATATATATATATATATATATATAAATATATATATATATATAAATATATATTTTTTTTTTTTTTTTTTTTTTAAACCCTGCATTCTAAAATTTGAGTGCCAGGGTCTATGAATGTGTTCAGTTTAAAAACCAAAGTGCCCCCTTTTCAGCCCCACTCAGCTTCATTCTCTGGTTTCCTATGCCAGATTCCAAAATTTGTTGGTGGCCGTGTGTTTTTTAATGTGATATGGACAGTTTGAACTTCATGGTACGCATTGTAATAGGCAGTTACAAGCATGATGGTGTTCTTCATGTGAAAAGGAAAACGGTTGAAAATGGGAATCGAATTTCGAATATCAGGAAATTCTCTCAAGTTATTTTTTTCTTAAAACATCTCTGCTGGCTCTCTTTTCTCTCTCTCTCTCTCTCTCTCTCTCTCTCTCTCTCTCTCTCTCTCTCTCTCTCTCTCTCTCTCTCTCTCCTCTCTCTTCTCTCTCTCTCTCTCACACACACACACACACACACACACACACACACACACACACACACACACAACACACACACCACACACACACACACACACACACACAACCCCTCACCTCTTCCTGTCTGTGTGCTGTTGCTGCCATTAGTTAAATGTGAATAAGGATATCGATTTTTCAAACATACATGATGAAGGCATTTCTTCAGCTTCACATTAAGTGTGAATCCCAGCAGGAAAACACAAATTTATGACGACAGAGATGGTCACTGTTCACTTCCTGTCATTGTTAGATAGTCGTTTGGATTGAAGAATGCTGTTTATACTGCTCACCTGTTAACGCTCTGTCTCTCCTATTCATTATTTGTAACTGTGATGAGAGTTGGTAATGGGTTGGTGTGTCCTCTATGGGAAGGACTTGCAGTGTTTCCTCTATTAGAGTTAAATCAAAATTTCTCCTCCACCCTCTTTCTTACTAGTTATGGAAGGAGCAACTTTCCAGTACTAGTCATCAAAGAAATTTTACATTTTTCTCCGGACTGTTAAAACTACTCAAGAATGGCCGAGAATAATGTTCCTTGCCCTCTGGCTTTCAGTAAATGTGTGAGATCTCAGCCAACAAAGGATGAGACCAGCATCAATATATCTGCCATAATCATCAATCTCCATATTTGTTCAGATTTTGAGTAGAGTTTAACAAAGGGTAGGAGACAGTAAAACACTTGTTTTAGTAATATAATGCTAAACAGTTTTAATCAAACAACTCTTTAATTTTTCTTATGAATTAAATTGCAGTAACTTGGAATACACTTAGCCCATGTACACATGTAGTGGGAGACTGACAGTCACACACTTCAAAGTAGTCCGACAATCAACAGTATTCATAAATCACCATGTACGCATGTAGTGTAGACTGACAGTCACACACTTCAAAGTAGTCCGACAATCAACAGTATTCATAAATCAACGATTTTGACTTAGTACAGGCATACTGCTTTTCTGATCAGAATTGTATCATTCAGTTATTATCTTAACAGATAGTACTGACTACTGGCAAAAGTCAGATGGTTAACAAGAATGTTAATCGAACATCTTGATAGTTTTTACCAAGTTATGGCAACAAACTATTCAAAAGAATACTCATTCATCTTGCTAGATGTCACCAAATTGGCCTACAGTTATACTGTTAAACCACTTGGCATACATACAAGCAATGCATAGTCTCCAAATTTAGAAACATATTTCAGCTTGCATTTCTGTGGGTGATCAGCTTGTTCACAGTTTCCCTTTTGACAGGCTAAGCCACCCAGTCCACTTCCAGTTCCCCTTTTGACAGGCTAAGCCACCCAGTCCACTTCCGGTTCCCTTTTTGATAGGCTAAGCCACCCAATCCACTTCCGGTTCCCCTTTTGATAGGCTAAGCCACCCAGTCCACTTCCGGGTTTCCCCTTTTTGATAGGCTAAGCCACCCAGTCCACTTCCGGTTCCCTTTTTGATAGGCTAAGCTACCCAGTCCACTTGTGGTTCCCCTTTTGATAGGCTACGCCACCCAGTCCACTTCCAGTTCCCCTTTTATAGGCTAAGCCACCCAGTCCATACATTGTTTCTGTGATCAGCTTGTTCACAAAGAGTTTCCCCTCTTGACAGGCTAAGCCACCCAGTCCACTTCCGGTTCCAGCTGGCTTTGTGTTACTACAGATAAAGAAAAAAAGGGGGTGGAGGGGGTTATCTCCTACCTCTACAGTGTGAGGTAATGTACAGAAGATTTGTGAACATGTTTTCTTAGCAAATTAACAAAGCGCTGGTTACCATAATTGAATCATTCACTAGCCACGCGCACATCAGCGTGTGAGTGGTGAATATGGGGGAGGGGGTGGCAGACAAGGAGGGGGGATGACGGTTTCTCTGCAGTACACCATGGAGAAGGAAGGGGAGCAGGGAGAGAGAAGAGGGAGCGTAGTGTGGGTGCTGTCAGCTAAGCCAGGGAGAAGGAAGGGGAGCAGGGAGAAGGAAGGGGAGCAGGGAGAAGGAAGGGGAGCAGGAAAAGAGAAGAGGGAGCGTAGCGTGGGCGGCTTCCTGCAAACAAACCTGACAGATGACAGGGAGAAGGAAGGGGTGCAGGGAGAAGGAAGGGGAGCAGGGAGAGAGAAGAGGGAGCGTAGTGTGGCAGCTTCCTGCAAAACAAACCTGACAGATGACAGGGAGGGGAGTGAGGTGCAGGGGCTAAGGAGAGGGTGGGAGGGGAGAGATGAGTGTTGATATAGATTTTTAAATCTTGATTGCCATTTGTGAGGCAAAGGAGAGAGAAAGAAAGAGGTGGGTAAGTGAGGATCGATGTGGTTGTCAATTAGTCACAGTAATATGATTGCTATTGGATCACACTGGAATAGTCTGATGACCTTCAAAACAAATAATTCGTTGTTTACAAATCGTAATTATTGGGGTAATTCCAAGGCATCCATACGACATGACTGTCACTCTTTCCAGCGCATCCTAGTGGGAAACTCTTGGAGAAGGAAAAAGCCCGATAACTGATGTCGTTCTCTTTTTATAAGTCACATTTAAAACTGTTGCATTCACACAGACCCTTTGTTGGTATGATTGTTAGATGTAAAATGTATTGCTCTGTCCAATGATTTAAGTGATATTGATTACTTGGCCCAGTTACGCGCCTAGCTCTCATCAATACTCACGTGGCCGGTTTTCCTTCTGTCTTGTTACAGAACACATGGCGATGGCATCAAAATGACCCAGCTGAAAGCGATGGATCCATGTCCATGTCTCATGAGGATCCGCTGCCATTGATAACTGAATCACCACAGCTGCTGACGACCATGGGCAGCTCAACCTTGTCAGCTTACCAACGATGTGTTGGAGCTCTTGTTCAAGATGCTCCCAGTCCCTGACCGAGGTCGCCTGGCGTGCACCTGTTCAAGGCTGTCTGATGTCGTGCACTGGCCCTCAGTGTGGAGAGACGTCTCCATTCGTTTGTCCATTGTTCCAACCAGATATGCCGGTGCTAGCAGCATCAATGAGATGGACAAAGCGTGATTAGAAAATATTCAAGTTCTTCCGACATGTATAGACATCTATTCCTTGTGGAGTGATAACTCGGGAGTCATTTTCTCTTCTGGTCCAGCTATGTGAAATGCGGATCGTAAAAAAGGTGGAACTGGCACCTTTTGAGGCGCAGCATATTTCCTGTACGCTGGGCTGCCCAGTAGAAGGTTAATGGATTACGATTGTAATCCATCAATACCACAATTTCTGGAATCCTTGAACGTTCGACACAGATTTCACTAACATTGAATAGGTCGGGGTATACATCATGCGGAAGATCTACCCAACAAGGGTCGGAGAAATGCTCTCGTCTGACGACGTACATGACTTTATGCGGAGACAGTGCTTCAGAATACGTTATGGGCTTCCACTGAACAGGCGGTCTGCTACCACAGTGGACTTTATCTCCATCTTTCCAGCACTTCAAGTTCTTGACATGAACATTGCCAACCTCAGTGACCGCTGCTGCTGGAACTTTCTGATACCTCGGGCAGGCGGTGCAGCTGAAGAGACTTATAAACCGAGATGTAAACTGGAAAACAAGACTTTATCCACTGTTGTCGTCAGCAGCATGGAGCAGACTCACAGCAGCAAGTCCTTCCTCCAAGTGGAATGCTCTGTAAGACCTGATGGCTTCGGACGGCTCCAACACGATCAAGTCAGAAACCCCACTGGTCAAACTTGAAGCAGTTTTCGAGACTGAACTCGATACTGACAGCATACTGGCGTTGTGCGAGTTGTGTAAACAACATAGCAGCACCCTTCAGTATTTTGCCGGGTTAGGTGCCGACATTCTTCAAAGTCAGCAGAAATTGAAGTACTCCAAGAGGGTGTGGTTGGTGTGGTGTGTGTGGTGTGTGTGTGTGTGTGTGATGTGAGTGTGTGTGTGTGTGGTCAGTGTGTGTCTTGTGTTGTGTTCCTTGTCCGTGAAATCTAACGTTTGGTTGAAATTTATCCACAAGATCTGGCTAGACATATATCTTCTTTTGCAACCAAACTTGCAACCTGAAATTTTGTAGCAGACCAGGAGAGAATGTGGAGGGAGAAGAGAAGAGAGAGAGAGAGAGAGAGAGGAGAGAGGGAGAGAGAGAGGGGTGGTGGGGGGGGTGGGAGGGGAGAGAGACTTGCACAGAGCAGTGAGACGAAGAGATTGAGAGAGAGAGAGAGAGAGAGAGAGAGAGAGAAGAGAGAGAGAGAGAGAGAAGAAGGAAGGAAGGAAGGAAGAAGAAAGAGAGAGATGAAGAAGAAGACGAAGACGAAGAAGAAGAGAAGAAGAAAAGAAGAAGAATGAAAAAGAGCCTAGTTGTAGTGGACGAGTTGACGCAAAAAAGGACCATTAGTATCTGAGAAGAAAAACTGTCCATCCTTATGCTCACAGTTCCTGTTGACAATGAGAGAGAGAGGGGTTGTACAAGATCAGGAAAAGAACACTTGTGGATGAAGGCGACATATTCAGCAATGCTTTAATGAAAAACTGAATGTTATGCTCAGTTGTGTGTTTCTGATGATAATTATTACAAACATAAATTTTAAATATCTTTTTAACAAGAGAAGAGACAGACAAAGAGACAAATAGAAAAGGAACAGAGGCGACAGACGAAAAGGTGATGGTAGAAGGGATTTTGTTTAGTAAAATCGTCTCTTTAGTTCGTTGTTTGAGCCACCAGAGATTGCCACGTGATGGAAACAATGTATTATGTCTTTGAACTGCACAATTTAGTGTAGTTATTTTATTATTTATTTATTTTATTTTTGATAACCTTTCTGTATCATTGGAAGTCAAGATGTTGAACGAGGCTAGCCATATAGTTTAAAAGAATTGTGAGTGCAAAGCAATCTCAACATGGCGGATAAAAGATGGGTGTGTGGGGTCTGTAATCATGTCTTTTAAGGATATTGTGCAGAAGCTGTAACACACTACGTAGAAGAAGTGAACACTGACCTCGACAGCGTGAGTTGTTCAGGGGTGTTCTTGGGTGAAGGACCATGAGTTCGTGAATCAGATCACGAACGAACAATGAATCAAAGCTTCTCTCTGAAGTAACTGAAGCCCACGATCCTGTCTAATTCGCAGAGTTTACACAACCCAGAACCCGGTTCTTTATTGAAGTTTGAATGGTCCCCTTGTCAGGGGGGGGAACAAGCCTGTCCCCGGTGCGGACTGAAAAACTCATGAGACTGTGACCCGCAATGATTTGAATGGCACCCCCTCTCGCCAGCCCTGCGGCCCGCCGCGCCCCGGGACCGACAATCCCCGGGAGCATCAATGTCAAATCGCCCAAAAAGGGAACCCACCGGGGAGACACGCCCGCCCGAGTCCTTCGGTGGTTCAGGGCCCGTTCTGTCAACATACCAAAAATACCCCCTACTAACCCCCCTGCGACCTAATTGCTGTCGGGAGCGGGTGGTGAGCTTCCCCGGAGGGGCCCCCCAGTCCGTAACGACAGCCCCCATGGATCGCCCATCCAGTGACCCCCACGGAAGCAAACCAAGGCCTAGATTGAGGGAATCGAAACGAGGTACCTGAGGGGGATAAAGGGCCACAGAAATTTTGGGCATTTTTTTTTTTAATTTTTCAAAACCGGGGACAGCTTTTCGTCTTTTAAATAGTCGGAAATAATGGGAAAAGAACGATAAGCAACTTTATTTTATTGAAAAAAAATGGATGAGAAAGAAAGAGAGGGGCGAGGGCTTGCTTTGTCTACACGAAAAAGCTTCAGATGGTTGATTATTCTATTTACGCTTTTCCGCATCTTTAATTCAGTGTATATGGCACAGTCACGGAGTTTGTTTCTTGGTTGTCAGTTATTGTAATCCTTTCTCATAAACAAGTCCGAGTGATTGAAAATGTCTCTTCTTCTTTATCAGGATTGTCAGGATCGGATTTTTGTCGTTGCTATTTGTTGTTACTGCCTCCCCCCCCCCCCCCCCCCCCACCCCACCCCTTACCTTTTTGTCGCAAGATCAGTTGTGATAACAATACATCCCCAAGAGAAGTGTCGTGTGTGTGTGTGTGTGTGTGTGTGTGTGTTGTGTGTGTGTGTGTGTGTGTGTGTGTGTGTGTGTGTGTGTGTGTGTGTGTGTGTGTGTGTGGTGTGTGTCTCACGCTCACGCATGCACAAAGTTACACACGCACAGCTCTCTCTCTCTCTCTCTCTCTCCTCTCTCTCTCTCTCTTCTCCTCTCTCTCTCTTCTCTCTCTCTCCTCTCGCACACACACACACACACACCACACACACACACACACACACACACACACACACACACACACACACACACACACACACACACACACACACACATGTATCTCTCTCTCTCTCCCTCTCTCTCTCTCTCTCTCTCTCTCTCTCTCTCTGTATATATATATATTATATATATATATATATATATATATATATATATATAATATATATTATATATATTATATATATATATATACGTGTGTGTGTGTGTGTGTGTGTGTGTGTGTGTGTGTGTGTGTGTTGTGTGTTGTGTGTGTGTGTGTGTGTGTGTGTGTGTGTGTGTGTGTTGTGTGTGTGTGTGTGTGTGTGTGTGTGTGTGTGTGTGTGTGTGTGTGTGTGTGTGTGTGTGTGTATACATACATACATACATACACGCATACACACATACATGAATACATGCATACATACATACATTATACATATATAGATAGATACGAACACGAACAAACGAACAATGGTGTATTATCATTAGGCCACCAGCCCTAGATGTAAAATTCATTGCTCTGTCCCTGTCCTATGATTTAAGTGATATTGATTACCTTGGCCCAGTTACGCGCCAAGCTCTCATCAATACTCACGTGGCCCGGTTTTCTTTCTGTCTTGTTACAGAACACATGGCGATGGCATCAACTGACCCAGCTGAAAGCGATGGATCCATGTCCATGTCTCATGAGGATCCGCTGCCATTGGATAACAGAATCACCACAGCTGCTGACGACCATGGGCAGCTCAACCTTGTCAGCTTACCAGACGATGTGTTGGAGCTCTTGTTCAAGATGCTCCCAGTCCCTGACCGAGGTCGCCTGGCGTGACCTGTTCAAGGCTGTCTGACGTCATGCACTGGCCTCAGTGTGGAGAGACATCTCCATTCGTTTGTCCATTGACCCGACCAGATGTTCCCATACTAGCAGAATCAGTATGATAGATAAAGCAGTGATTAGAAATATTCAAAGTTCTTTCGACATGTAGAGATCACTATTCCGTCTGAAGTACAAACTTACGAGTCTTTCCATCTGCTGCGCGAGCTATGCGAGAGACGGGTTGTGAAAAAAGTGGTTTTGATGGCTTTTGATATTTACACTATTTTCCACACCCTGGCCTGCCCAAAGCAATGCACAATGTTCAACGACTTTCAACCAGCTGTACGACTGTTGATGCGCTGTTTGAAAGTTCCCCACAGATGTCGTTAATTCTGAATAGAACGCAGGTGCACATCATGCTGAAGATGTACCCGAGAACAGTGTCTGCGATATGTGCTCGTCTGACGAGCAAACTTATTTTAAACGGGAGAAAGCTGTTCAGAACGCTGTATGGACAGACGACTGCTCACGTGGTCTGCACCTACAGCGAAGTTTATCTCCCTATTTCCGGCTATTGAAGTTCTCCAAGTGAACATTGTCAACCTCAGTGACCAGCTGCTACTGGAACTTTCTGATACCTCGGGCAGGCAGTGTCAGCTGAAGAGACTTATAATCCAAGACATAAACGAGGTCACAAGACATTATCCACAGTTGTCGTCAGCAGCGTGGAGCAGACTCACAGCAGCAAGTCCTTCACTCCAAGTAGAATGCTCTGTAAAACCTGATGGCTTTGGACTTGTCTCGAATGTGATTAAGTCTGAAACGCCACTGGTCAAACTGAAGCCATTTTCAATGCTGAAATCGATACTGACAGCATCCTGGCATTGTGTGAGTTGTGTAAACACCATAGCAAAACCCTTCAGTATTTTTCTCTGTCAGGTGCCAGCAAACTTAGAAGTCATCAAGCCATAGAAGGCTTGAGAAGCATGTTGTGGGCATATCCAGATCTTTACCTGTCTTGCGATGCTGATGTCGATGACCAGATTATCAAGGATTTGTCCACGGACTCCAGACATTGGCGGAGATTTCATTTCACTGACAGTGACCACACAGGAGACAACGCACTGTAGAGACAGGAGAGAAATACTCGAAACATAAAATACTCTGGCCAAGTGTGTTATGTGCGTGCGTTCGTGTGAGCTTGTGCGTCGGTGAGTTGGGGATCTTTGCCCGTCCAACCAGACATTCAGCAACGACAAGTCCTTTGGACCGATTCTTTTTTTTTTCTTTGCTTCTCAGAAATCAGTGGCCAACTGCAGCTTTTTTGTAAGCAGCATCAAGATAGAGAGAGAGAGAAGAGAGAGTAGAGAGAGAGAGAGAGATAGAAGAGAGAGAGAGAGAGAGAGGAGAGAGAGATAGAGACTCAAGACCTCAAGACCTCAAAACTTTATAACTCAAGAGTGATAGAGATTTTAGGCAGTGCCCTATTCTTCCAATCTGTCCATGCTATCTACAACATTCAACTAAACACACTGAACATAATAATAATGGTAGAAACCCATGAGAATATAGCAACATTATAATAATAACAAAAACGTCAAACAGTAAGAAGAACTCATAATGATTTAAAAAAAAAATCCATTACAAAATTAAAGCAAACAATAATCAGGACTTACGTGCTCGCTCACATGCCCGCACACCCCACTACAACACGCACGCACGCGTACAACCCACACCCAACAGCACACACACAGCGACCACCCACCCACCCACACATACAAACATACACATTATCATCGCTAATATTGAGGCAAACAAAAAAGTAGGGCCGTTGAGACAAGGATCAAAAAGGTTAGATTATGTTCAAGTAAATGTTTATGTATTGCTGATTTGAAGACGGATGATGGACATGTTTTGGCAGACGGAGGAAGAGAGTCCCATACAGATGACCAAAAAATGCAAAACAAATGTGAACAAATAAAATTCGGACACGTGGTAAAATGTAATAATTTGAATCATATCGCGTGTTGTCCAATTGGATAAACTCAGCAAGATATTTTTGGGGCGCCTGTTTGCATTGCCTTTAAACATAAGTCCTGCTTATAATAGATTCAGTTGCTCTGCAGTGGTACATCAATAATTTGCGAAATAGCCCCGTGGTTATAGAACTTGTCGGAAGAACAGCTTAATTCCCGTTCAATGCATAGAGTTGATTCTTATTTTTATGTGATTTTTCACACGCAACCCCTCCCGACAGTGGACCGCATAGTTGATTTGAGAAAGGCAATGGGCTTCAAAAAATAATTTCCGGATGTTTGTGGTTCAACAAATAACTGAGTTTTACTGAGCCAAAACAAATTGCGAGCCAACTGTTTGCAACATGATAGTAATATGTGATTGCCATTTAAAATTATCAACAATAAAATCACGCCCTAAGACACGTGTTCGGTAACCTGCTCGATCAAGTTCCACTCATTTTTATAGCTCAACATAATATGCAGTCGTTGAAGTTATCTTGTCATCGATGCTAGGACCAATACATTTTTGTTTTGTGCGGAAATAAGGACAATTTCGGTTTTCGTTTTGCACCATTCAAGACATCATAATAAACTTTGTGTAACAATTATTTTTGTACAGACTAGATGTTTGTTACACTACAGTGAAGAGATTGTCGTCCCAGCGGAACAGATCACAGATGACATCATTGTAGATAAGTTCAACGGTAGTCATTATAAATACAAAGAGAAGATGTCCAAGACAGAGCCCTGAGGAACGCCACAGCTCACTATACCTTCAGAGGAATAAGTCCCCGTTAAGTAAACACGCTGGGACCTGATTTCAAAGATATGACTGAAAGAAGGTGACTACTGCAGTATTTTGAACAATGCAGTCATTTTGTTTAATAATATGTTTGTGGTCACAAGATCAAATGCTTTCTTAAAAATCGAGGAAAACCAGTTCCCAGTGAGGTTTTTCTTTCGTGATGAGATAGCCAGTATCACAGAGGCGTGTTAAAGGCCGTGTGGCATGAGTGATTTCGACGAAAGACCTGACTGAATGGTGGGGGAACAGTTTGTGATTTCCATATGTTTAGTTAGTGTTTGTGAACATGCATCACAAGAGGTTTCGAATACAACGGATAAAAGGATATGTCTAAATGTTAAATCAGTGAGATCTCTTTGATTTGGTAAGGAATGACTTTGCTGCCTTAGACCTAACATGGGAAGACCAATCTGATCAAAACACAAATAATAAACATACGTAAGGGTATCAACAATTTCAGGTATAGCAAGCTTGAGAATAGAAGCATTTAAGTATCCTGAACCCATTTGCTTTTTTATTTTAAGTTTTGAAATTACGGCACCAACCTTCATTAATAGCAACAAGGGATACTACATGAAACTCTAGTATTCAATCGTTCTTGTCAAAACAATTGGAGAACAGCTGAGTCTCATATCGATAAAAGAATGTGACCACTGGAACCGTATTGTACTGAAACCTTTCCCATAAGTAAATGATATTTGAAAGTGTTATAAGCAGACCACATAGTCGCAGTAATACGATTTATTCTCGACTTGTCAGTTATCATTAACACCACGCCAAAATGAGCTTTTAAAGTTCCCTGTTGCCGTTTATCAGTTTCCTAAATGCTCAGATTTTGATTTTCTACTAGATCAGATACTCGTGATCTCTGCTTTTTATATCACTACTTTTTTTGCGGTTTTAAGTGCATCCCATAGTGCCATTTCCTATAATACTGTCCTTTTGTTAGCCAGCTGGAAGTACTCTGTGTTTTACCACATTTCTTCTAAGTGGGGCATGTTATTATCAACATTGAGAGAACGATCTTATACCAAGAATTATACTCTTCATTTGATCGTGTAATTTGAGTACACTGTAGAAAGGTGCAAAGCTTAAGTCGAGGAAAAATTTCATCCATACTGAAATTTATGAAGCCTCGATATGAAAGGTTGTGGTGCCCTTATTCAGTTGCTTTGGAAGTTTACAAGACCAAGAACACAAAATGAGACAGTGGTCGCTTATGCATTTGTTGCCCACTGTTATATTTGGATACCATGGCTTTGTTGTTCGGTATATATGATCCAGCAATGTAGAATGAAGTCATTTGTCGATCCTATTGGATTATGAATAAGCTGATGCAATAACAAAGAATATGGTGTCGCCATTTCCAGGCAGGCCTGCCGTTTTAACAGATCAATGTTAAAATCACCAAGACGAATGACATTTGGATAGCTCAATATACATCATCCATCAAGTAATACAAAGTTGAATAAACCAAAGGAAAGTGCAGCGGATTCTGTACACATAACTAACTAGAAGAGGGGCTGACTTGGAAGGGGTTTGACCTGCAGCCCATACATTCAACATAATCCGCACAGGTCACGCCGCCTTATTTGTACAGGTGACGATGCTTTGGAAATGAATAATATTCCAAGTCCTGTTTTCACCAGAGTGAAGTGCTCGCGTCGGACCAAGTATAGTTAAGTTTATGGATAACGCTGTAACAGTGAAACGGGATCAAGGCGAGTTTCACTAAGACCAAGCAGATGAAAAGAAGGGATACGTTTAGAAGAAAACAGACAACATGAATCTTATTTTGCAGATAATAAAACATTTAGGTGACCATTGCGTAAACCAGTATCATTATTAATTACATTACAATGGTCTCATTGTATTAAATCTAGAGCAAAGTCCTGAGGCAATAAAACAAAATAGATATACTGTTACAACAACAACTAAAATATAAGATCAACAATTATCAAATATCCAAGAACACACAAAATCCAGAAAACAGGCAATGAAGTTCAGTCCAAAGGACAATTCAAGTTTGTGTACTGATGTGATGATACTAGGAGAACGAACGAATTTATGCACGTTAACTTCGTTAAGATTTGATAGTCAAGGAACACGATAAAAGCACATAGAAGAGAGTGAATATGGGGCTGGTCTACACCCCGTAACAACTATAGGACACAAGAATCGACTTAGGAACACAATAAAAAAAATCTCACAGAATATGCCCGTACGCTCCTCGGGTCCAGATAGAATGCATAAGAAACACTTTATTCTACAATGATAAGATCCCCACAAAGCAATACTACTAAAGCAAAATACGAATTACGGTACAGAACAACGAGATAACGGAAAAAAAAAGTAAAAATTAAACTAAGACAAAGCAAAGAACCAACAACCCAAAAAAGAAAACAATTATGGGAGAAAAAAAAACAAAAAACACTCGCATACAAAATACACAATGTCACGTATAGTCGCACTGTAACTGGCGAGTTTGGCAATGCACAATAATTGCCTCTCACGCAGTAAATTAGTTCTTGCAGAAGTCTCCTGCTGCAGAGGCATTGTTCAGTTCCTTTTCAATAAGGAAATTTTCTCTTTGTTTTACTAATACAAACACAAAAGTGTCCGAATAGTACAACACAACAGAACAATCTTCAATGTCAAAAGATAATAAATGAGAAATCAAACAAAAGTAAAGTTCAAACATGTGTGCACAACCTATACAAAAAAGGTAAACCCATGTTCAAAGGAAAAAAGAAAAAAAAACAGAAAAAAAAAGAGTAAAGTTAAAGATGATGACTGGCGTATAGTCTCCTTCCCTGTCTCCAATACGAGCAAGCGACACACACCCAGTGTCAGCGCTTTTTGTTCTGTCTTTTTAACCACTGAGTGGTAGCACTTCGATACGAGACGACACCAGATTTGTTTGTCCAACAACAATCCCAACGTCAGCACATTTTGCTCCTTTCTTTTAAACCACTGATGCAACCACTTCGATGTGCGACGCACCATTATTTGGTTTGACACCAACAGCACCATAGAACGCACTTCTTGAGATAAAAGTAACAAGTTCCGGTGCAATACCATCGACAGGCACCCGACAGACAGGCAGCAATTCATCCTGGCAGGCACCCCGACAGACAGCAGCAGGCCCAGACAAGGAAACGAACAAACAAAACAATACACATAGAATCACACATACCACGCAAGCGCGCGTGCGCCCGCGCGCACACATACACAGAACTCCCCCACACACATACGCACGTACGCACACTCACATACACACACGCGTGTGTGCGCCCAACACACACCGCAAGTAGAAAACTATAGATTATTGCTCAAAAACAATTAGATATGCGCATGCATACATAGCACATGGTGATGAAAATTATTATCATATGCGGCATATCGCACTACATACCTGTGTGAGATTAAGTGGATATAAACATTATGCAAACGCTCACAACCATTAGATATGCGCACACATACATACACATGGAGATGAAACAGCAAATCGCACTACAAACCTATGTAATATTAGTGGATATAAACATATGCAGAGACGGTGATGAAGCAATACTATACGAATATGGGATGCATACAGTGACAAATTAATTTAATTCAATGAGGACATGGGGATAGGAGCTGGTTGGTGATGCTGTGAAGAACTGGAGCAGTCAATTGTGTTCAGGCAACTGAACGGCAAATGATAAGTGGGCAAGGGGGGAGTACTGCCTGCTGAGGGATGTGTTTTATGTGGGGGGTTGAAGTGTAAATGTGTTTTGTTGAGTGGCAGGAGTTGCAGTAATTGAAGTGTAAGGTGGGCATTGTTTTGGAGTTGGTGGATTGTATTGGTGTATTAGAGGGTGATAGTTGTGCTGTGCTGGGAAAATTGTAGCCAAGAAGTTTGTGAGGTTGCAGCTTGAGATGTGTTTGGAAAGGTGATTGTTGGCTGCTGCTAGTGTGTGTTTTGTGACAAGGCAGGGGGTGATGTGCTATGTTGGGTTGGAGGGTGCAGGTCACGTTTCTGTACTCTTTCCATTGCTGTTAGTCATTTCTAATCACAGGGAAGAAAAAGGAATCCATGGTGGGTGGGGGACTGTAGAAGGGGTCGCTTTGTAGGGCGGATGATGCAGAACCAAGAATATATACACACTGCGCGAGTTCCAGTGTGGGGAGCGTTCGCTGGGAAACCACTTTTTCAAAGTATATAGCAGTGGACAGTAAGTGGTCACTGGGGCGTCTTGTGTGTGCAAGACGGGTCCCTTCTTTGATCTGTGTGTGGGTGGGGCCTGTTGTAGTTGGGGAATTGGGTCTTGTGTTACTAGTGGACAGATGTAGGAGCAAGGACTTTGCAGCCATAGGAACTGGGATTTAGTCTGTCCTCTGTACATGGCTTTCTTTGGCGCCCAGATCAGACGAGAAGGACGGTGTTATCTAAGTAACTGATTCCCCTCTAGACGCAGAGAGGCAAGATTTGGCCGTGGATCGGACGCCCTGTTCCTTAAGGAGGTGTTGACCAAGAGGAAGAATGTAGGAGGCCTTAGTGAAGCATTGGGAACTGTACTGTATAAACAGTATACAGGATATATGTATTAAATAATCCCCCGTTATCACGCACCCCTTTCCCCCCCCTATTACTGAAGTAAGAACGCCCACAACAAACACACCCAAAACGAAAATTACACGTGCACACACAGAAGGCTTTATTTGCATTCACACCCGCACCTCACCCAAGCAGGCAGATGAAAACACGCAATACCTTGATATAAATAAAAAAAATAAAAAAACAACAAAACACAAACCCCAAAAAACGATACCTCAATACCCGCCCATCAACGCATGGCCCCTTTTAAGGAAACATTAGCACGCCTGTACTGCACACTACATATATCGACCCTTTCCCTCAGCGGCACAACACACACCTCAGCCCACTGTGAAGGCCAATACATAAGGATAAGGGTGAAATCATCATCCCCTGGTAATCACGGGCTGAAATATCAAGCAAGTTGATACCTATAAAACCCGAGAGAGCCCACGACTGATGGTTTTCCTTTTTCCAAAATGTAACTCTTTATAACTAATTTTCATGTGTCGGAGTCAAACTACCTGGACACCCAACTCAACCCCCAAAATGTTTCACAAGATTGTTCAAGTTGCCCCCCGAACCCAATGTGCAACTTTCCATACTTCATTCGAAGTCCCCCTGGCGGTGCTTGACACATGCAAGAAAAAAAAAACAAAAATAAACTTCAAAAAAAAAAAACCACACACACAAAAAAAACAACGGCGAAACACAGCGTTTCCCAATAGATTGTGTAGCCGGACGTTCTGCTTTAACGACGCCCACACACTAATGCACAGCCCAAATCTAAACCCTTCACTGAATCGCTTGACCAAGATAGGAATACGTGACGCGTCGAAAATCGCGGTCCCCATCCCCCGTGCACCAACCACACTCGCGAGGTCGCCCGCAAACGGCATACCCGCGCGAGCCTCCAAGATGCCTGCCCACCCTGAAGACACAGATTGAAGTCGGAGGAAATGCCACACCCCGACTGTGAAGTGAGACGCGTCCCGACCGAACGCACCCCTGCCGGCTCCAGCGGAATTACCGACTCCACACCAGCGGAGGAGAGGTCATGGAGACAGTGGAAGTGGGCGGTGACAACTCCCACAAACCCAAGAGGCGACCCTCACGAGATTGCAGAGTAGGGGAAGGGTAGCAGAAAACGTCGCCGAACATTGGACAACAACAGGAAACGACACACAATGGACGACACCCTCAGGACTCCGGGACACTGCCGCGACAGCCAACGCCCTGGTACGTGCAGAACCCTCTCTGAACACCGAACCCCGACAGTCTAAGACGCGATGACACACAAGGACACACCCTCAGACGCCGGGACACTGCCAGACAGCCAACGCCATGTACTCAGAACACCGTCGCTGACACCGAACAACCGACAGTCAAGACGCGGACTACACACACTGGTACGACACCCACAGTCGCCGGGACACTGCCAACAGCCACCCCTGGTATCGTGCAGAACCGTCGCTGAACACCGAACCACAACAGTCAAGACGCGATGCGCACACAGGAGACGACACCCTCATCGCCGGACACTGCCAGACAGCCGACGCCCAGGTACGTGCAGAACCCGTCTCTGAACACCGAACACCGACAGTCAGACGCGGACGACACACTGGACGACACCCTCATTCGCCGGACAGCGAGCCACTTAAACTGCCAACCCCCAGGTACTGTCAGAACCCGTCGACTGAACACCGAAACAATCGATCGTCCTTCACTCTGGTAGCCCAACCTTCAAAGTCGGTCGAGGCATACCGTGAACCCCGGCCTTATAGACTCGCGTGAACCCCTGCCTCCCAACGGCAGAAAACAAACATGAGCACGAGGCCAACCCAACCTTCGCTGGATAACGCCTCATGTTCGTACAACTTGCAGACCACCACGACACTCCGAGTTCACCTCGGAAAACTCACAAGACAGCACTCACATTCACGGAATTCCCTCACGAACATCGAAGACTCAATTTCACACGAGTGAGTTTGTTACCCACGAAACCCCACTATTCTCCGGCGAGTCCGAAGTTATCTCCTTCCTCCCCCCTCCAAGAGTTGACAGGTAAGCAAATTACCCCGGCAGAATCAAAGCACTTTCACGGCCACTGCCACCCTGGCAATGGACATGCCACACTCCACAATTGCTTCACAGAAGTGCCCGTGCAGTTCGGCGTGACAATACCCTTCCCCGAAGATTTAAAGTATAACCTTAAATAAAAACCTGAAGGAACCACGAACAAGTCCTCAAGTGTTACAGCATTCATGGAAAATAACAAACCCCTCTCTTCTCTACTGTTTTAAGCTCTCGGCACAGAACCCTACTCCATAAGACTCAAAAAATCTGCAACCACATTCTCAACGTCCCGGAATTGCCTCCACTACAAACTGGAAGGGTTGTAGTAACAACGCCCATCGGGTGGATCTCGACCACTGGCGACTTGACCCTCCTCCAAATACTGAGTGGAGAATGGTCCGTCTGTAGGGTGAATTCCGACCATAATAGGTAGGTTCAAACCAAACTTCAGAAGTCTGAACCGCCCATACCAGAGCCAAAAACATTCCTTTTCCACGATGGAATAGTAGCGTTCAGATGGATTAGCTTTTTGCTGGCGCACAACTACAGGATGACTCCGTCGTCGTGTTCCTCCCTGACACAGCACAGCTCCAATGCCCAACCTCAGAGCATCGGACTTTAGAATGAACCGACGTTCTGGAACTGTAAATGGCATACAGGCGGCGTGCAGAAACAATCTTCATCTTCCTGGAACGCCTCCTCACACTTCCGGATTCCCGACCACGATGCTAAGGCCAGAATTTCCCTAGTCTGGTCAGTGAGTGGCAATGCTAAAACAGAAAACTTTGGGATGGAATCGTCGGTAGCACCACTACCAAAGCCAAGAAACTGCACACCTGCTTCTTTGTAGCTGGGCCGCGAAGCAGACTGAATGCCGCTCCATTTTGTCTTTTCCTCAGCCTGATAACTCCACTTCCATCTGTACCCCAGGTAGGACACTATCAGCTTTCCTAGCTCACCACTTGGAAGGCCTGGTGGTAAGACACACACTCTCGAAATGCGAATCCAGAACTGCTCTACATACAGACAATGTTCTTCAGTGACGACGGTTGACACCAACACAACGTCGATGAAGTTATCCACTCGTCTGTCCTCCCATGGCTGAAGCAACATTCCTCAACATCCGGGTAAACACTGCTCCCAAGTACACAGACCGAAAGGCAACTAACCCACTGCTAATTACCCTGTGGTGTCGATAACGCTGTCTTGGGACGGTCGTCATCGTCACACGGGTATCCAGCCAGTACCCTTATTGACCAGTGTCAAGCTACTGAATAAACCCGTCGCTCTCCCAAGCTTTGCGAATAAGTACTCTATTTCTGAGCATCGGCACTGCTACAAACTCACTAATTGTTTCAAACGACGGAAGTCAACACAGAACAGAATCTTTCCATCTTTTCTTATTCACTAGCACTATTGTGACAGTTATGGAGATACAGACTTCTCAATGACTCCCAACTCTCACAACATCTCCACTTCCATCACGAATACAGTCGCGTTGGGAATAATGGGAACAGGATACGGTCTCGATCGTACTGAACACCGAAGTCAGCTTGAAACATGCATGCCTCCAACGTTGGAACCCGCAATTTCTGTGAAGACATCCTGAACACGCTACGACCAACTGCAGCAGCATCCTGAAATGTATCGTCTTCAGCACCAAACCCTACATCCTCTGTCGGATTCTGACGCAGCCATGCACTACTGGCACTTCCATCCCAATGGTGGCACCGCCTCACAGACACTTCATGCTGAATCACCACTGTCGCCACTGCGGTTGGCATCGACTCGTCCACCCCCTCCACAAACGATCTCAACAGGTTGGCGTGGGAAGAGCTTCTCCCGTGCCCACGAACTCGTAACTAGTAAATCATCTCCCCCATACCTGGCAATTACTGGAAACGGTCCTAGCCAAGCCAGTTTCCAACTTGTGGTACTAGACTGGTCGTACCCCAGCACCCTCGATCCTGGTGGAGTGTGTCGAGACGGGACCGTGACATCAAAAGGGCGCTTATAAGTCTTGCTGCTTTCCCTAGATTTTCTGGGCTATGCTGCAAGTCTCGCATCTGTTCCACAGTCGAACACATATTCGCCATCTGTCCTGGACGTCCATGTCTCTGGCTTGGTCCCAAGACACGCAGCACCTTCATTGGTCCACTTACTCTGTGTCCATACGCAACTCCGAATGGAGAAAACACCGGTGCTTTGTTGGGAACCTCCCAATAAGCCGAATAACAGTGCAGGCACCCAACGATCCCATTCGCTCAGCAGCTTTTCTTGAGTCAATCGCTGAGCATCCTTCTTCAAGGTACCATTGAAGCCTCGACTAATCCATGCATTGCCGCACGGTATGGAGTATGCGCAGACCCTTGATGGACAATAACCCGAACACCTGGCTCATCATGTTACACGTAAACTGAGTAACCTTCTGTCTGTAATAACCGATGCGAAATCCCTGTTTCGAGACCACATGGCAAACAGTGCCTTCAGCAACTGACTCAGTGGTTACTTGTGCGAATGGGAAGCCTCTGGAAACCCTCGAGGCGAAGTCTCACCTGTACAAGAATATCAACCTGCACCCTGTTGCAGACCATGGGAGCAATCAGCCCACTATATCCACGCTACCCTGTCAAATGGTTCTTGCAAAGAGCATCATGACAAGCGGCAACCCGTCTGACATCGACCTTTATCCAAGTAACGCTGTCACTTCAATCACATGACTTCACATACCTGCCTATGTCACTACACATCCCAGGCCAATAGAAGGTGTGGGCATAATCTCTCCTTTGTCTTGTTTCCCCCCACGTGTCCCAGCCATAGGAATATCGAGTCCGAGAGTTAATAAGGTCTTCCCTTAGAGACTTCGGCAAATACACAAACCTGGGTGTTGTTCCACTCTCACAACTCGTACTTACTACAAGAACTCGGTCTTTTCCGTATCCGCGTAAAGAGACCCTATTTCCCCAAGGGATGGCAACACTAACTTTTCCTCTGCCGCCCTTCTGGCACGTGCAAGCTATCATCCATGTTCCTGCCAACGAATCAGCTCGTCTTTCGATACAGCCATCACTTGCTCCTTTAAGGATAACGGTTGAGCAGGCCTGTCCTGGTCTCGACCTGAGCACGAGTCAAACACAGGCGACCTGAGGCTGTATCTGATTGCGTCATTATCCGATGATTTGTCTCCCTAAGGGTATACTGGGACTCTCTCAGGATGGTGTCGCTCCCTCACTCGGCATATGTAATTCGCCACCAGCACTTCCCAACTGGATCCACCATCACCAGAGCCACAACCATACCCTCAAAGTATGGCGTTCCCATGTACACACAGACCACGTAGTGTGCATACGACACCTGGATTCACCAATACCACTGCTTAGTTCCTCCCAGTATAGCAACACTAGGTACCTTAGCCTCGCCGCGACCACGGTCCTGCGATGCTCCTTGTTCTGATAAACCACCTGCCCATGACTCTCGACCCACTCCCATGCACCTCGGACTGAAAAGGATTCCTGGAGCCACGGCACACACAGCGCAGGTAGCTTCCGAGTATACTGGCTCACCAGACATGACACCTAATGGATAGCCACCCACTCAATGATTCGGACTATTTCGCTGGATGTGACCTGTCGCTTGCATGCATAACAAATCACCTCCCCTGCCGTTAGTGCCCTTTTGGGTGCAGCACTGATCGCTGGCTGATCCTCACTAAATTTACTCCTCTCCCGCTTGTCCCTTGGCTCTTTCGCTGGAATTGCATGAATTATACCCCTATGCTTCGGTTTGACCTCGTTAGCGTCACTTATTAAAGATGGTCCCTTCTGCTCTCTCGCCCTATCCGTCGGCTTCTGCTATCCGAATGCTTCCACGGCCACACTGCTCAGCATTCTTTCGGACAAGCCTCGTGCACCTCCGGACAAAGACAGAGTAAAAAGTTCATACATCTGGTCCTCGAGAATGATTCCTTCAAGTCCTCAGCATTGTTTTCGCTTTCCCAGCTGCAGCCTCACCACAGACATGAAACAAGACAATTAACCGTCTAAAAACTGGGCTGAAACGTTCATCCTACACCTTCTTCATTCCCGCTGAACTTCTTCCGTATTCCAACGGCTTCTAAACTAAATACTCTAGAAGCACTTTCTCACTTGGTCGAAACTTGCGAGTCAACGGCATTCATCGCAAGAATAGCAACTCTCGTCATTTCCTCACAAAAGAGCTATTAGCCAAGAGGACATTAATTCTTTCCAGCGCACAACGTGCAACCTCACGAATGAGCATAAATACATGTCACGTCATCATAAACTGTCAAAGAGGATAAAATGCAACAAGACTTGTCGCTTCTCTTTTCAGCCAACTCCTCTCGCCTCTTCCAACTCTTGCTCATATCAGTCTCAATATTTCCTGTTTCAAGGACACGATCTCACTCGCCCGCGTTGCATGAGATACCAGCTCTAATTATCCTAAATGCTATACGTCATCCTGGTCGACTTCCACCTGCAATCCGCGTCCATCTAGTCCTGGTATCATCTCTTGGAACCTCTCTCGCTTCTGAAAAGCAATCTCATCCCTCTTTCTTTCTCTCACTGCAAAAGATACCAACCTGGCATCAGCTTCCTCCTCTTTCCTGTCAGCGGCATCCTCTCTCCTGGCAGCAGCTTCCCATCTTCCTCACTCCTAAACTTGGCAGCAGCTTCCTCTTCCTCTCTCCTTAGCCTGGCTGCTAACACGGCCAACACCTCCTGCTCCTTCCTCTCCTTCCATGACATTTCCCGAGCCACCTGTTGCCCTCCAAACGATAGCGTCCTCCACCTTACACTCCGCTCCCATTGCTACATTGTCAGCAAGAACTGGGCAATTCCACCTTACTACAACCCTAACTCGTCCTAGGCCGTGAGTAGTACTGAACCGCAGGACTGCTAGGGCTACACAAACTTAGCAGCACCCCCACGGAGAACTTCTCCTAACCCAGGCTTACCAGGCCGCAAAGGTAACGGGACATGGGAGTACCCCCCTTGCAGCTTCTCTCGGGAATTGAACACATCCCCTTTCTCCTTTGACCGACTCAACGGACGTACGGAACCTCGAGACCTTAGCTTGCGATCGTTCCAGACTCCATTACCACAGACTATCAAGTTCTCTACCCAAGAAACCAAAATTTTTTTCTCCTTTAACTTCAGAACCTCCCACAAGAGAACATTCACATCACTCCCAACCGTAAAGCGAATATCATGATCGTCCACCACAAGCTGAATAAATACAATTAGTACTTGCAACCAAAGTGCCTTTTTCATAAACAACCTGACTCCCAACTCCCTAGTCACGGTTAACTACAGAGCACATTGATACCAACATTATGAAACATTCCATTCAACATTTCTACGTCCCATATCACTGTGACCATCAATACATTCCAACACCTCATAAACCCTCATGTAATTGAAGAGAACAAAGGGAGACAAACACCATTCATAACCTCGGTTGCACCAAAAACCGAGACACACACAAGACAACGTAAACCTGGCAACTATGTTAACTAAGGATTGCCAAGCAACCCGCGCTCGCTGCCTCCCCACTAACGGCGTCGCTCCTCCAACAACCACCCACGCGCTATAATTACTATTCCCAATATCAAGTTCCTATCCAACTAAACACACAACAAATCCCATCTATAAATATTTTTTTTATATACCCCCCAAGAATTTATGTCCTAAAGTATCTTAATTCGTACCCACCATCTCCACCCATAATTAAACTGTATAATACCAGTAACAGGAAAAATGTATTTATAACCCCCGTTATAACCACCACCCTTACCCCCATTTTAACTGAAGATGCAACGCCACACAACAAACACACACAAACGAAACTAACGGTGCACAAACAGAAGCTTTATTTGCATTCACAACACGCACTCTCACCCACAGAATGGCAGATGAAACACAATACCATTGATTATACTGTTTCAAAAGAAAGAAACGCTCAAAAAATGCCAAGCGGCCGATTTTGAAACCAATTTATGAAGCTCGTGTGACACACACGTTAAATGAGAAAATGACAAAAACAGGTCATCAGTAGGATCAGAATTCCTCCCAGCAAATCAGTGGAAAAATAAACCAGCCCCCAGACTCCACAGGAAATCCGCCAGGGCCGCTCCAAATCAGTAACGGGTGTGACCCCCTCTGGCTGCATTGGTAGCCTGGCATCAGCGGGGGAATGAAGCACTAAAGAATCCTGTTGTCTGCTGTGGGAATGGCCGCCCACTCGCCTTCAATGCCCGAACAGTTCATTGAGTCGCATGCGCGTGCGTTGGCCCTCCACTCCCGGCTAATGTCAGTCCAAAACGTCCCAAACGTGCTCAATAGGATTCAAATCCGGGGAAAGAGAGGGCCAGCCAGGGTGTTGATGTAGTTGGCGGTAAAGAAAAGGCTGTGGTCAGCGTGCTGAGTGGGGGCCAGCGTTGACCAGTGGAACACGGCCCTGGGAGTGGCCATTAGAGGCAAGGACTTGTGGCTGAACAATGACCTGGACGTACTGCTGCTTGGGCTGTCAGTTGACCTTCCACGCTCACCAGCTGCCCTGCCTGGTTGCTGAGGGCACCCCCATACCAAGACATTGCCGCCACCATGCGGAGTGCCTCGTCGACGCAGATTCAGCTGGTTGCTTTCATTAACCGGCGGTAAACCCTTCGCCTCCGTCATGGCGCTGCAGCAGACACTGTGACAAATTCCGAGAACCAGACGTGTCGCCAAATGGTTCCTCAGAGACCAGTGTCTGTGTTGCGTAGCACCATTGCAGTCTGGTCTGTCGATGGCGCCCCGTCATACGTTGCCACTTAGGGGCCTTTAAGCCCACAGCCCAGCCAGCATCAAGCAGCCTGTTCCGGACGTCTGGTCGGAGATTCGACGGACACCAGCGCATGCCTGGACACGTGACGAGCCGGCAGGAACGATTGCGGAGTTTCTGAGCTTATAAAAGCGGTTCCAGGGCATGGCGTTGTGATATTATGACGGCCTGACCTCGGGGCACCCTGATGACCCAGTCCTCTGGAAGCGAGTCCAAAGTCGGCAATCAGGAACTGGGGGAGACATTCTAAGCATGGGCCACATCAGTTGCACTCTGACCAACTTGCAACGACCCAGGGCGTTTTCTCACTCTGCTGGGCTCAAACTGTGGCATGCTGTTTTTTTGCTACGTGTGCCTTGCCGGATAGCCAAAATAGACCCGCTTTTAGACTGCACTATGACCATGGTGTGTGTGTGTTCACCACTGATTGGCATAGCTATCCAGGCGAAACATCAAAGCACAACCCAATGTTTGCACTGTCGCACCTTGCCACAACACGCACGTGCACATAGTGACAACCGGAAACCAATGTTATCCTACCACGACGACGTACAAGACATACAAGAAGGCCGGTCTTTTGGCGTGTTCACAACGTATGACCACGCCCAGTTGCAAAATATCATTTTGCGTTTTCTTTATTTGAACAGTATATAAATAAAAAAATTAAAAAAAACAACAAAAAACAAACCCCCCAAAATACGATCCCACACAATACCCGACCATCAACGCAATTGCCCATTATGCATACCATGTGGCACGAAATGTACTGCACATCTACATATAACGACCCATTCCCTCAGGAGGACAGACACCACCTCACCCACTGGAAGTCCAATAGAGGGGCATGGTTGAAGAAGGATAAGGGTGAAATCATATCACCTGGTAATCCCGGGCTGAAAAATCAAGCAAGGTTGATTACCTCATAAAACCCGAGATGCCCACGTGATGTTTTCTTTTTCCAAAATGTACTACCTTTAACTATTTTTCATTGTCGGTGTCAACTACCCGGACACCCAACACAACCCCAAAAATGATCAACACAGATTGTTCAATTTGCCGAACCCACTGTGGCACTTTTCATACTTCATTCGAAGTCCCTGGCGGTGCTTGACACATGCACGAAAAAAAAAAACAAAAACAAACATCCAAAAAAAAAAAAACCACACACACAAAAAACAATGGCGACACGAGCGTTTCCCAATATGATTATGTAGACGTTCGGTCTGCTTTTAACGACAACCACCACACTAATCACGCCCAAAAATCAAAACCATCACTGAAGCGCTTACATGAAGTAGATTTCTGACGCGTCCGAATACGCGGTCCCCTTACCCCCCGTGCACAACCACACTAGCGAGTCGCCCGCAAACGCATACCCACGCGAGCCTCCAAGACGCGTGCCCAAACCCTGAGACATCAGAGTTGAAGTCGAGAATTGCCCACCCCTTACTGTGGACGGGAGACGCGTCCCGACCGGAACGCACCCTGCCGGCTCAAATGTGCGTCTCACTCCGGCGGAGGAGTGGGCAGGGATGACAGTGGAAGTGCCGTGACAACACCCACCAACCCGAGTAGCCGACACTCACAGATTTGCAGAGTAGGGAGGGTACAGAAAACACGCCGGAACCTTGGACAACAACAGAAACTGACACACAATGGACACACCCTCAGACCGCCCGGGGACCTGGGCAGACAGCCAACGCCCTGGAACGTGCAGAACCCGTCCGCTGAAACCAACCGAACAACCGACAGTCAAGACGCGGACGACACACTGACGACACCCTCAGTCCCGGGACACTGCCAGACCGCCAACAACCCTGGTACGAGCAGACCGCGCAGAACAACCGAACACCGACAGTCAAGGAACGCGGATGACACAACTGACGACACCCTCAGTCGCCGGGACACTGCCATACAGCCAACGCCCTGGTACGTGCAGAACCCGTCGCTGAACACCGAACACCGACAGTCAAGACGCGGACGACACACTGGACGACACCCTCAGTCGCCGGGACACTGCCAGACAGCCAACGCCCTGGTACGTGCAGAACCCGTCGCTGAACACCGAACACCGACAGTCAAGACGCGGACGACACACTGGATGACACCCTCAGTCGCCGGGACCCTGCCAGACAGCCAACGCCCTGGTACGTGCAGAACCCGTCGCTGAACACCGAAACATCGATCGTCTTCACTCTGGTAGCCAAATCTTCAAAAGTCGGTCGAGGGCATACCGTGAACCCCTGCCCCCAACGGCAGAAACAAACATGAGCACGAGGCCAACCCAACCTTCGCGGATAACGCCTCAGTTCGTACTAACTTGCAGACACACCACGACACTCCGAGTTCACCTCGGAAACTCACAAGACAGCACTCACATTCACGGAATTTCCCCACGAACATCGAAGAACTCCAATTTCACGAGTGTTTGTTTACACACGTAAACCCCACTATTCCGGCGAGTCCGATGTTCTCCTTCCTGCCCCCTCCAAGAGTTGACAGGTAAGCAAATTCCCGGCAGGAATCACGCACTTCACGGCCACTGCCACCCTGGCAATGGACAGGCCACACTCCACAATTGTCACTGAAACGACCCGTGTCAGTTCGTGCGTGACAGGAACGCTTGCCTGAGTAGGTGGATTAACTCAACCCAGTCTGCTACAGGCACTGGCCTTTCCTCACAGCTGTTGATCCCCACATGGAAAGTGACCCATTGGATGTGGGGTGATGGGGGCAGTGATTTCAGCCATTGACACAGATGATGGACTGTCAGACCAGGCACTGACAGATTTTTGACCCTGTAGCGCTCTGTTGACATTTCCTTCTCATCTACCCCCTGCAATACAGAGTCTCCTAATAGCAGCATGTTACAAGTGTCTGGGATTGCCTTTTGTCGTAGGATAGCTAAAGGAGGTGGGGGATTTGGATTCTGTTTGTTGATGGCAGTGGGGATTTCTGTCATTGTGTTTGTGTTTGGTTTGTTCTTGTTGTGTAGAGATTTTGTTGACGGAACAGATGAGCCTGTGTTTTGCTCTGTAGAACTTTCTGACAGCACACTGTATGTATTTGATGTCTCCACTGCATATTCAATCCGTGTAGATGATGTAGATGAAGTGCCACTGTGTATCTGGACTGCTTGGTTGTCTGATTGTTGTGTTTGATTAATTGGTTTGAGGGCATGCACTTGTTTCCTAATGTCACTGTTGATGTTGTTTTGACTGTCTTTGAATGATTGCAGTTTGCTTGTGCTATCTTTCATCTGACGTTGTAGATGTGTGTGTGTTCATCCTGTACTTGTTTGATTTGTTGTGAAAGATCTTGATTTAATGACTTAATGGAATTTTTCACCCTAATCTCCATATCACCAGTGTTCTGAGTGTTCCGTTCAACTTGCTTGGATGTGTGTTCAAGCTGATTTTTCAGTGTTTGTATGTCTTGCTGCATGTTGGAGATAGTGCGTGTGGCTGAGATAAGCTGTTTTTGGAGGTGTGTGATAACGGCCATGCTTGCTAATTGAGAGAGTGTGGGGGAAATCTGATGCTGAGAGCTGGCACTCTGGGGGGTCAGTGTGTTGACAGAATGGGTGGCAGAGAGAGAGAGAGAGAGAGAGAGAGAGAGGGGAGAGAGAGAGAGGAAGGAAGAAAGGAAAGAAGAAGCTGGTTGTATTGTACGGAGTCGACAACACTTTGCACAATTAGTATTTGAGAAGAAAAACTGTCAATCCCTAAGTTCACAGACAGTTCCTGTTCATCACGACAGAGAGAGAGAGAGAGAGCGAGAGAGAGAGAGAGAGAGAGAGAGAGAGAGAGGAGAGAGATGAGAGAGAGAGAGAGAGAGAGAAGAGAGAGAGGAGAGAGAGAGAGGAGAGAGAGAGCGAGAGAGGTTGTACGAGATCAGAAAAAAATGCTTGATTTGAAATGAAAACATGCAGTTTACGTTCATGTTGTGTGTTCATGAAGATAATTATTACAAATATGAATACACATATCCTTTTTTACACCAGAAAGACAGACAGAAAGGCAAATGACAAGGACAAAAAACAAAATCAAACAGAACATGGACAGAGACAAGACGACAGGTGACAGTGGGAGGAATTGTCGAAAAATCCTCTAGTTCGTTGTTTTTAGTGAGGTAGAGATCATGTGACAATGAAGTTGTTGATTTTTCCAATAATCTTTATAGTCCTACAATATCATCTCATGTGCCAATGAAATTGTTGATGTTTTCAATAGTCTTAAAATATATGTCATGTGCCAAAGAAATGTCATGTTACAAATAGCGTTGATAGTCCGAAAAACATTGTCTCCTGTCTTATTCTTGTTACTGTTTTAAACAGCATTGGTAATCCTAAAACAGAGTTTTGTGTGTCAACGCAGTTGTTGATGTTTTAATAGAAATGACAGTCATAAAACCCTTTATTTGGTAAGCCAGTGCGATTGTTCATGTTTTAAATAGCACTTGCGGTCCGAAAAGTTCTTTTTACCACGTCAGCTCCAGCTGCACCACGGAAACGAGCTATTCCGACAATTGCCGAGCCCGTTCGAGTGGACACGAAGTCGGCCGATCCCGATCAAAAACTTTGTCTGCATTGTGCGCGGATACTTTGAAGGCAGAATGGTGAGCTCGTACAGATGAGTGCGATAGTCGCACGTTTATTCTGTTCTATCTATGGATACATCACACGTGTTAAATTGAAATGAACGCGTTAAGGATGGAAAAGAAGGTGAAGAATAGCCACAGCTAACAAAATAAAAGGTGAACGTTCTATCTAAGGGTAAGTGTTTACCCAAAATTTTATTAAAGACCGACAAAGTGAGAAGCGAATTTCACATTCAGACCTTTTGAGACAATATTGCAGCAAATATTCCTCAGACTGAAGGAGTACTCTCTTTCATCACAGAATACTTCATCGATGACGCAGAAGATTAGTTATTGTGAAACTTGTGCAAACTGAGGAAAGAGAATCTCCGCTCGCCGTCCACGCGTGATCGCATCAAGAAGTCAGTCGGTAGCCTCCCTTGAGACTTCGGTAACGTCCGTATGCCTTCGGAATGCTGTGTTCGGGCGTCCAGCGGGAACTGACGTGGTAAAAAGAACTTAGCCGGCGGTCGTAAAATGGTTTCTTGAAGTTCTTCAAGATAGGTAGTGTTTTCAAGCTAAGCAAGGCTGGAAAACAGAAACTCCTGGTAAATTGTTGTCGGATGACGGAGTTTATTGTACAATTTATAGCAAATATTACTGTTGTATGTACTATTAAAACAACAAAGAAATGTGAGTCTGACTTTTATTGCTTTGTTTTGATGAAGAAGAGACAGCGTTTTATAGATGATCAAGCTTCAGATGGTTGAGTTGTTAGGAACTTACGTACACTTATGCTTTTTACTTTTTGTTCAGTATGTATGGCAGAGAATCTGCTTCTTGTGTGTGTGTGTGTGTGTGTGTGTGTGTGTGTGTGTGTGTGTGTGTGTGTGTGAAAATGTGTTTTCTTTATCAGGCTTGTAAAAGATAAATTTCATTTCTCACAAATAAGAGAGAGAGAGGGGGGGGGGAGGAGAGACAGACAGAGAGAGAGAGAGAGAGAGAGAGAGAGAGAGAGAGGAGAGAGAGAGAGAGAGAGAGAGAGAGAGAGAGAGAGAGAGAGAGAGAGAGAGAGAATGTTTGTTCTTTTTAATCTGGCTTGAAAAAGGTAAATTTTATTTTCTTGTTTCGTTCTTAACGCCTCCCCCCCCGCGCCACCTTGTTACAAGACCACTGTCGCAATAACGATACATACCAGAAAGACATAAATGTCAACGGTTTCTCCCTCTCTCTCTCTCTCTCTCTCTCTCTCTCTCTCTCTCTTCTCTCTCCTCTCTCTCTCTCTCTCTCTCTCTTCTCTCTCTCTCTCTCTCTTCCTCATGCACATGCTCCCTCTCTCTCTCTCTCTCTCTCTCTCTCTCTCTCTCCTCTCTCTCTTTCTCTCCTTTCACGCACACATTCTCTCCCTCTCTCTCAGTCACACACACACAAACACACACACACACACACACACACACACACACACACACACACACACACACACACACACACACGCACGCGCGCACGCACGCACGCACGCACGCACGCACGCACGCACACACACACACACACACACACACACACACACACACAGAGTTTCACTCAGACAGGCGGACACACACACACACACACACACACACACACACACACACACACACACACACACACACACACACACATACACACACACGGGCGCGCTCGCGGGCGCGCACGCACATGCGCACGCACACTGACAAACACAGAGACACGCACACACGCATGCGCTCACACACACCACACACACACACACACACACACACACACACACACACACACACACACACACACACACACGCACGCACGCACGCGCGCGCGTGCGCACACACGCACACACACACACACACACACACACACACACACACACACACACACACACACACACACTGCATAATCATGCACCTAACACTCATTCTTTCACATTATGCCCTACTGCGTTTTCGTCTTATTCGTTGATGAATGTGTGCTTTGTAGCTGACAATTGCCGAAGGTTTGAGGACCGGGTTCAAATACATAAACCTTCTCTGATGTAAATTAAATGAGCATGAACAGACAGAAAAACTAAAACAACTGGTGTTTATTTTTCAGTTAAAGAAATGTGGATTCTTTGCAAAAAAAAGCCTTTTGGCTCTGTACCATATAAAATACATCTAAACATATATCAAATTTGAATTGTTGAATTTCAGCTGCCGATTTTGAGACTTACAGGAAGGAAGTTCTTTTGGACAAATATTATAGAATTCTTTTTTCCAGGATTGTTTTATTTAGCCGTGTCTCCCTGAGTCCGATCCAGCGGACGAAAGGCCTAGGAGCAGGCAATACATAATATAGATGTGTCTTCGGGATGGATTGCTATGGTTCCCTCATGCAGCTAGTGAAGGATTTCATGGTCATAATGTATTTTCTTAATTTTATCTTCCCAGTTTCTTCACCTTTACCCCCCCCCCCCTTTTTTGTATAGTTCAAAGCATTGCCAAGTCATTACTATAATGACGGAAGAATTGTTTGCCTGCACTTGTTTCCCCCACTACTTAATTCTTAAGATACACACACACACACACACACACACACACACACACACACACACACACACACACTGGTCTTTTTTTGTGCAATTACAAGATATCCTTTCATCACCCTCTTTGGTTGTGTGTTTTGGTTTTATTGGAAGAATCAATTATATTTTTAAGGTTGGGCATACACGAGTATGATAGCTTGACGGTATTTTTGTTGAATATTTTAGATAGTACATGTTCTTTTGGGAATGATGTTTTAAGGATTCTGAGGAATTCTTTTCCTACGTTAGTTTTTGTTCTTCCATCATATGGAGGGTTATACCATATAATTTTTCTTTTCCTGTTTTTCCTGTTGCTGTTCATGTTGCTATCTGGGTTATATTGTAATTTGTAGTTGTAGCCACTTTTTTTCAGCGCCTCTTGGTATTCAGCTGCTGCACTGTTAAATTCTTTCTCATTGCATGACATTTAGATAATCTTTTGTTTATACCATTAGGTATGGTTTTTAAGATGGAGGGTGGATGGTTACTATTGATGTCTACATAGACAGGTGTGTCATTAGGTTTTTTATATGGTTTGTATGTATGATCCTTAAGGTCTAATGTTATGTCTAAATAATTTACTGTTTTTGTTGGCTTCTACTGTGATTTTTAGGTTATGGCTTTGAAAAATTTTACAAAGTTCTTTTTTCTTGTTTTCAATTGTTTTTTTGTTTATTGTTTAACGTGGCAAGACCGTCATCTCTGTATAAGCCAACCTGTTTACCAAGTATTTTCTGTATATGAGACAACATGAAAAGTCCAACTAATTCACACGTTTCAGCTCCATCATAAGACCCCATCGTGACATCGAATGTGGAATTTCTGCTGTTTTTTTTTTATACAAGTTTCACTGTTGCTATGGAGAAGAGTTTTCTTAGTGTGGAGAAATCATTCCAAAGAGGGTGATGAAAGGATATCTTGTAATTGCACAAAAAAGACCAGTGCCCTCCTGAACAATAAATGTCTCTACAACAACATTGTGTACCAAGCTACGGTAACAACAGACAGTGATAAAGAAACATACATAGGGATCACGGCAAACCATTTTAAAACCAGATATGCAAACCATAAACAGTCCTTCAAAAATGAAAAATATAAAAACCAAACAGAATTAAGCAAATATTTGGAAGCTTAAAGATAAGAAAATAGCTTACAACATATCATGGAAAATTATAAAAAGAGCAACACCATACAACAACATTTCTAAAAAATGCAACTTGTGTACTACAGAAAAGTGGCTGATATTATGTAAACCCCATCTGCATCTCTGTACTCTAAAGTAGAAATGATAAACAATTGCAGGCATAAATGGAAATCCTTGTCAATGCACCATTCCTAGCACGCCTCCCCCCCCCCCCGCCCCCCCCCCCCCCCCCCCCCCCCCCCCCCCTCGAGCGTGTCCCGAGAAAGATAGAAAAATCTGCAGGCCACGTGCCACACGCGCAGAGCTCAGGCGCCCACACGCCACACCATATAAAACCGGTGGCGTGCCCAAATTGTACACCTGACGAGAGCGCCGGCTCGAAACAAATTTGTTGGTTTTAATTCTTCCATTTTAAAAGCCTATTTTAAACTGGTATGTCGCTCCCTACATGGTCGAGCACTTTTAAAGTTCTGAGTGGCTTTTTAAGTCTGATTATACAATATATATATATATATATATATATATCTGTGTGTGTGTGTGTGTGTGTGTGTGTGTGTGTGTGTGTGTGTGTGTGTGTGTGTGTGTGGAGTATGTGTGTGTGTGTGTGTGTGTGTGTGAGTATGTGTGAGTATGTGTGTGTGTGTGTGTGTGTGTGTGTGTGTGTGTGTGTGTGTGTGTGTGTGTGTGTGTATGTACGCTTGTGTGCGTGTGTGTGTGTGGTTTGCGCGCGCGCAATTGTACGTGCAAGCGAAATTGTATGTGCGAGCTGTGCGAGTCTGGGGTGAGTGCTACATACGGGTGTGATTTTGTATGTATCTTTCAGTATACACAATTTACGATTATACAGTTGGTGTGAGCAAGGTTTGTTAATGAGCGTGATCAGTATAAATGTTCCAGCGTCAGTGTGTGCGATTTCATTTTTGTTTCTTGACCTCATTGCAGATAGGTCGGTGGCCTTTGCAATTAAAATGTTCCGAGTTCCGAGTTCTGTGTGTGTCTGCGTAACAGGCTGGAGACTGGGTATTTGGGAACTGATTTCCGTGTATTGTTATTATTATCATTGTGACGTCAACGTAAATTATGACGTCAACTTAAAATGACATAGGTAACTTCATGACGAAAATATTAATATTAGACAAGAGAAGGGAGCAAGAACTAACGGCTGAGGATTTGGTGTCCAGCCTAATTTATTTGTTTAATCATCGTTTTTTCTCCGTAGTGTTACTATGTGGAGAGGCTGACTTTCAAGTCAGTAGGCCTAGTGCATCGATGTTCACTGTGTATGTGGGATACTTTTGATGACGGTACCAGCGGAATATGAAGCAGGAAATGTATTTGTTATAAAATTGTTGTGAATGCTGTGTCGCCGAGAGTGACTTAAAACTCCTATACGAATATTTATGTGCTCTAATTGTACCACCGCATGTGTGTCGGTGGGCTGAATTTATTGATGTGAACACTGTAGTGTGAATACACGGAGAAGTTAATATTTGTTTTAGATCAACGGTACGTCGAATCGAAGTTTATTGTGTTCCATGGGACTTTGGTGAAATTGTGTTTCTCCGGGGATTCAATATTGATTGCTGTACTTTGTGAATCTGCGGTTCTTCTATGGTTTACTGTGCTTTATGAATCTGCGGTTCTTCATCTGTGGATTGCTGTGCCTTATGAATCTACGGTTCTTCTTCTGTGGATTGCTGTGCTTTATGAATCTACGGTTCTTCTTCTGTGGATTGTTGTGCCTTGTAAATTTGCGGTTCTTCTTCTGATAGTTCGACGTAATATATTGTGCTTGCTGTGTTGAGACCCTGTTTCTTCTTCATCGCTTGTGTTTTGTGAACGGCTGTGTTTACCGTGTGGGGACCTTGGTTATCCTTCTTCGTCTTATTTTAATGCTGTAGACTGTGGCTTGGGTACTGTGGAACTGAATACGTTGATTATATATGTGAGACACTGTGGACAGCGCCGGCGAGATCTGTGAGTGATATCACGATATGTAATATGATATCTGATGATTGAAGTTCCTATGTATTGATATCTTGATCTATATGCTGTGTAGTGACATGTATTAATTTATACCAATTCACATGAATGTATGTTTTGGTGGTTCAGGCAGCATAATTATAAAGAAAAGAAATCTAACTCGTGTGTTGCCTGGCTATCCATGTACGTATGGTGTGGGTGTGTGTAGAGAATAATTATTACACGCATCCAAACTTTTGAGAGCGAGAGTCAGACAACAAAACACGCACCGCACACCATCCGTAACATTCATCATCATTAGTTCCATCATCATCATCATTATTATTATTATTATTATTATTATTATTATTATTGTTATCATTTATCATTATGGGAACACAAAGCTGATGTAATGCCTGTCCTTTGTCAGAGGCCAAGCTCTAAGTGCTTTCACAATTGATGCTTTTAATTATGCAACAGGCCACCTGTCTGGTTAGAGTCCCCGAAAAGCCCATCCATCCAGAAGTGACTGGTTCCAATACCTGCAGTGCCAGGAAGAAAGATCTGATAGGAAGAGAATGGCGTCTAGAAGTCTTGATCTGGATGTGGCCCGGACCCTTGAGTGTAAGGAGTTCAGGGCTGAAATAATTGCGGTGGGGGGGGGGGGGGGGGGGGGAGGGTGTGGTGTGTGTTGGGGGGGGGGGGGGGGGGGTGGGTGGGTTGGCGGGGGAGGATGAATGTTGGGGTGGGGGGGGGGGGTGGGGGGATTTCATTTCTGAAGATCTTCTGTTGTCAAACTCTCCTAGCAATTGCTACCGACTTCCCACTGGCGCTACATTCAGTTGTTTCCTATGTCATTCAATCGGATGTCAGTCAGTTTCTCACCTATTCTTTCGATTTGTCACAGTGTATACTTGTCACCCATACAACGACCACACTAGGCTTCACTTCCAAAAGTTGGTGATTTGAATTTTAGTGTGTGCAAGACGGCCTCATTTTTTTTTCACAACGGGCTTTTAAGCCATGTCATCTATTATCGTTGTATCGGGTATTGCTTAACGTCCCTTTGCTTAAACAAATCTTAAATAAATGATAGCGAACCGCCAAAAGAAACGTGGACAAACGAGTCACAAGACAAAACACGACGCGTTTCGACCTTCTTCAGGCAAGACACACACAAATAGGGACAAGGAAAATGAACGAGATTGTCACTTAGCATCTCTTCAGCGCAAGGTAGGCGTCTCTTTCCTCAAAGGCAGGCTGGGAGGGGGGTGGGGGCAGGGTTAGGGAGGGGGGAGGATGGAAGGGACAGGGAGGATGAGGAAGGGAGATAAGGGGGAGAGAGTGTGTGTGTTCAAAGTCCGGAGAGGTGGAAGGATAGGAGGGGGAGGGGAGGAAAGTTGGGGTTGGTAGCGCAGTGAGGGTACAGCACATGACAGCAGACGACTGTCACTGTTACCAGTCAGCGGGAAGCAGGCAGTGCAAGGACAGAGACTACAGGGCAGTGAGGGTACAGCACATGACAGCAGACGACTGTCACTGTTACCAGTCAGCGGGAAGCAGGCAGTGCAAGGACAGAGACTACAGGGCAGTGAGGGTACAGCACATGACAGCAGACGACTGTCACTGTTACCAGTCAGCGGGAAGCAGGCAGTGCAAGGACAGAGACTACAGGCAGTGAGGGTACACCACATGACAGCAGACGACTGTCACTGTTACCAGTCAGCGGGAAGCAGGCAGTGCAAGGACAGAGACTACAGGGCAGTGAGGGTACAGCACATGACAGCAGACGACTGTCACTGTTACCAGTCAGCGGGAAGCAGGCAGTGCAAGGACAGAGACTACAGGGCAGTGAGGGTACAGCACCATGACAGCAGACGACTGTCACTGTTACCAGTCAGCGGGAAGCAGGCAGTGCAAGGACAGAGACTACAGGGCAGTGAGGGTACAGCACATGACAGCAGACGACTGTCACTGTTACCAGTCAGCGGGAAGCAGGCAGTGCAAGGACAGAGACTACAGGGCAGTGAGGGTACAGCACATGACAGCAGACGACTGTCGCTGTTACCAGTCAGCGGGAAGCAGGCAGTACAAGGACAGAGACTACAGGGCAGTGAGGTACAGCACATGACAGCAGACGACTGTCACTGTTACCAGTCAGCGGGAAGCAGGCAGTGCAAGGACAGAGACTACAGGGCAGTGAGGGTACAGCACATGACAGCAGACGACTGTCACTGTTACCAGTCAGCGGGAAGCAGGCAGTGCAAGGACAGAGACTACAGGGCAGTGAGGGTACAGCACATGACAGCAGACGACTGTCGCTGTTACCAGTCAGCGGGAAGCAGGCAGTGCAAGGACAGAGACTACAGGGCAGTGAGGGTACAGCACATGACAGCAGACGACTGTCACTGTTACCAGTCAGCGGGAAGCAGGCAGTGCAAGGACAGAGACTACAGGGCAGTGAGGGTACAGCACAGCGCAAGGACAGAGACTACAGGGCAGTGAGGGTACAGCACAGTGCAAGGACAGAGACTACAGGGCAGTGAGGGTACAGCACAGTGCAAGGAAAGAGACTACAGGGCAGTGAGGGTACAGCACAGTGCAAGGACAGAGACTACAGGGCAGTGAGGGTACAGCACAGTGCAAGGACAGAGACTACAGGGCAGTGAGGGTACAGCACAGTGCAAGGACAGAGACTACAGGGCAATGATGGTACAGCACAGTGCAAGGACAGAGACTACAGGGCAGTGAGGGTACAGCACAGTGCAAGGACAGAGACTACAGGGCAGTGAGGGTACAGCACAGTGCAAGGACAGAGACTACAAATTTACAGGTATGGTGTCTGTAACCTGAACACGATTTGTGAGTAGTAATTGTGAGTGGTTTGTGAATGGCACTCTGTTCTGCAATCAGCACGTACTGCATATCTTCTAGTCCATTCTTTGCATGGCCAAGTTGTTTCTTGATTTTTCTCTTTTGTCTTGTTGATGAGGTGAAAAACACACACACTAATGGACGAAATACTGAATAAAGTGTAGAAAAATAGAACTTTAGACCACCAGTAGAACAAGTTTCCTTTTGATAATGAATTTTGTGTCCAGTTATAAAAGTAGAGTACACAGTGTTACTCTTAGTTGTTGGTTTTTTTTCACCAGTGCCATTTTATTAAACATAATAGGTGAGAATTCAGGGAGCAAGTGTGTTTGTGCCTTAGCAGTGAGTGTAGCGAGATTTTGTTGTTTCTGTTGTTGTTTTGATGGCTGGGGGCCGGAATAGCTCAGTGGTAGAGCGCCGGACTCATAATCCTGGAGTTGCGGGTTCGAGTCTCCGCCGAGCCGTTTCGGTACGGGGGGATTTTTCCTCGGAGTTAACATTGGTTCTGACACCATTTCCCGCACAGTCCTTCGAATGAGACTGCAAATCGAGGTTCCGTGTTTGAACGCACGGATAACATCTTGCACACACGTAAAATCCCATCACCAACTTTCGGAAGAGAAGGCCAGTTTGGCCGTTGGTATGG
>CM031600.1:106276102-106278602 GCA_018398815.1 Conus ventricosus
ATCGTCCATCATATGACACTCTTTCCAGCGCATCCTAGTGAAACTCTTGGAGAAGAAAAAGCCTGATAAATGTGTTCTCTTTTATAAGTCACATAATGACACTGTTGCATTCCCACAGACCCTTTGTTGTATGATTATTAGATGTAAAATTCATTGCTCTGTCCCTGCCCCTATGATTTAAGTGATATTGATGACCTTGGCCCAGTTACGCGCCAAGCTCTCATCAATACTCACGTGGCCCCGGTTTTCTTTCTGTCTTGTTACAGAACACATGGCGACGGCATCAACTGACCCAGCTGAAAGCGATGGATCCATGTCCATGTCTCATGAGGATCCGCTGACATGGATAACAGAATCACCACAGCTGCTGACGACCATGGGCAGCTCAACCTTGTCAGCTTACCAGACGATGTGTTGGAGCTCTTCTTCAAGATGCTCCCAGTCCCTGACCGAGGTCGCCTGGCGTGAAACCTGTTCAAGGCTGTCTGACGTCATGCACGGGGCCCTCAGTGTGGAGAGACGTCTCCATTCGTTTGTCCATTGACCCGACCAGATGTTCCCATACTAGCAGAATCAGTATGATAGACAAAGCAGTGATTAGAAAATATTCAAAGTTCTTTCGACATGTAGAGATCATTATTCCGTCTGAAGTACAAACTTACGAGTCTTTCCATCTGCTGCGCGAGCTGTGTGAGAGAGGGGTTTGTGAAAAAAGTGGTTTTGATGGCTTTTGATAATTTACGCTATTTTCCACACCCTGGCCTGCCCAAAGCAATGCACAATGCTCAACGACTTTCAACCAGCTGTACGACTGTTGATGCCGTTTGTTTGAAAAGTTCCCCACAGATGTCTTTAATTCTGAATAGAACGCAGGTGCACATCATGCTGAAGATGTACCCGAGACAGTGTTGCGAATATGTGCTCCCCCCACGTCTGACGAGCAATTATTTTATCGGGAGAGAAGCTGTTCCGAACCTGTGTGGACAGACGGACTGCTCACCCCCACGCCCCCCTGCGTCTGCACTACAGCGAAGTTTAACTCCTATTTCCGGTATTGAAGTTCTTCAAAACTGAACATTGTAACCTCGTGACCAGCTGCTATGGAACTTTCTGATCCTTCAGCAGCGGTGCTCGAGAAGAGACTTATAATCCAAGACTTAAACGAGGTCACAAGACATTAATCCACAGTTCGTCGTCAGAGCGATGGAGCAGACTCACAGCGCACGTCCTTCACTCCAAAGTAGAATGCTCTGTAAAACCTGATGGCTTTGACTTGTCTCGATGTGATTAGTCCTGAAACCCCATTGTCAAACTTGAAGCCATTTTCAATGCTGAAATCGCTACTGACAGCATCCTGGCATTGTTGCGAGTTGTAGTAAAACACCATAGCAAGAACCTTCAGAGTTATTCTCTGTCAGTGCAGCACACTTAGAAGTCATCAAACCATGAAGCATGAGAAGCATGTTGTTGTCTGTCCAAACCTTTACAGATTTGCGATGCTGCTGTCGATGACCAGATATCAAGGATTGTCCACGGGCTCCAGACATTGGACGGAGATTTCATTTCACTGACAGTGACCACACATGAGACAAACGCACCTGTAGAGACAGGCGAGGAAATACTCGAAACATAAAATATCTGCCAAGGAGCTGTGCATGGTGCGCGCGTGCGTGTGTTTATGTTGGTGTGGGGTGTATGTCGGGGAGGGCGTGTGGGGATCTTTGCCCGTCAACTCTGACATTCAGCAAACGACAAGTCTTGGACCTTTTCTATTTGTTCTCTTTTGCTTTCGAAATCAGTGACCATCGGCAGAACCTTTGTAAGCAGCATCAGAGAGAGAGAGAGAGAGAGAGAGGGAGAGAGAGGAAGTTTGAGAGAGTGAGGAGAAGAGAGAGAATGAGAAGAGAGAGAGGAGAGATGAAGGAAGGAAGAAAGGGAAGAAGGAAGTGGTGGTCGTGTAGGAGTCGACACACTTTGACAAATTAGTATTTGAGAGAAAAACTGTCAATCCCTAAGTTCACAGTTTCCTGTTCTCACGACAGAGAGAGAGAGAGAGAGAGAGAGGAGGAGAGGACAGACAGACAGAACAGGAGGAGAGAGAGAGAGAGAGGAGAGGACGAGAGAAGGATGAACTGAGAGAGGGAGATGTGAGAGGAGTGCGAGCGGAAGTTGTACGAGATCAGAAAAAAATGCTTGAATTTGGATATGTCCCCATGCCGTTTACGCTCATGTTGTGTTGTTCATCGAAAGATAATTATTACAAATATGAATTACACATATGCTTTTTTACAATAGAAAGAGGACAGAAGGCAAATGACAAGGGACAAAAAACAAAAATCAAACAGACATGAGGCAGAGACAAGACGCCAGGGACAGTGGGAGGAATTGTCGAAAAATCCTCTAGTTCGTTGTTTTACTGCGGTAGCGATCATGTGACAACAAAGTTGTTCTGATTTTTTCCAATAATCTTTTATGTCTACAATTTCTCATCTCATGTGCA
>CM031600.1:106283602-106286102 GCA_018398815.1 Conus ventricosus
GTGTCTGCGTAACAGGCTGGAGACTGGGTATTTGGGAACTGATTTCCGTGTATTGTTATTATTATCATCATCATTAGTACCATCATTCTTCTTATTATTATTGTTATCATTATCAGTATTGGGAACACAAAGCTGATGTAATGCCTTGTCCTTGGTCAGGGGCCAAGCTCTAAGTGCTTTCACAATTGATGCTTTTAATTATGCATCAGGCCACCTGTCTGGTTAGAGTCCCCGAAAACCCCATCCATCCAGAAGTGACTGGTTCCACTACCTGCAGTGCCAGGAAGAGAGATCTGATAGGAGGAGAATGGCGTCTAGAAATCTTGATCTGGATGTGGCCGGACCCCTTTGAGTGTAAGGAGTTCAGGGCTGAAATGATTGCTGGGGGAAGGGGGGCAGGGAGGGCAGGGGGGAGTGTGTGGGGTTGTGGGGGGGGGGGGGGGATTTCATTTCTGAAGATTTCTGTCGTCGAACTCTCCTTGGAATTGCTCCCCACTTCCCGAGGGCGCTACATTCAGTTGTTTCCTGTCATTCAGTCGGGTGTCAGTCAGTTTCTCACCTATTCTTTCGATCTTTCACAGTGTATACTTGTCATCCACACAACGACCACACTAGGCTTCACTTCCAAAAGTTGGTGATTTGATTTAGTGTGTGCAAGACGGCCTCATTTTTTTTCCAACGGCTTTAAGGCACGTCATCAATTATTATTAATAATAATAATATTAATAATAATGAATACTTATATAGCGCCTATTCTCGGCTAGAGGCCAAGCTCTAAGCGCTTTACAATCAACACTCGTTTACACAACGGGCTGCCTACCTGGGTAGTGCCGACTGAAGAACTGCCAGCTGGCGCTTCATTCAGTCGTTTCCCGTGTCATCCAGTCAGTATCGTTCAATATCGATCACTCTTTTTTCCTTACTTCCTTCATTCTTTCCATTTCTCATGCAGGTGCATGCTATGTGTAACTTGTCATCCATACCAACGGCCAAACTGGCCTACTCTTCCGAAAGTTGGTGATGGGATTTTACGTGTATGCAAGATGTAATGCGTGCGTTCACACACGGAACCCTCGGTTTATAGTCTCATTCGAAGTTTGTATCGGGTATTGCTTAACGTCCTTTGCTTAAACAAATCTTAAATAAATGATAGCGAACCGCAAAAGAAACGTGGACAAACGTGTCACAAGACAAAACACGACGCGTTTCGACCGTTTAGGTCTTCTTCAGGCAAGACACAAACAAATAGGACAAGGAAAATGAACGAGTTTTGTCACTTAGCATCACTTCAGCGCAAGGTAGGCGTCTCTTTCCTCAAAGGCAGGCTGGGAGGGGGGTGGGGGGCAGGGTTAGGGAGGGGGGGGGGGGAAGGGACAGGGAGGAGGAGGAAGGGAGATAAGGGGGAGAGAGTGTGTGTGTTCAAAGTCCGGAGGGGTTTGGAAGGATAGGAGGGGGGAGGGGAGGAAAGTTGGGGTTGGTAGCGCAGTGAGGGTACAGCACATGACAGCAGACGACTGTCACTGTTACCAGTCAGCGGGAAGCAGGCAGTGCAGGGACAGAGACTACAGGGCAGTGAGGGTACAGCACATGACAGCAGACGACTGTCACTGTTACCAGTCAGCGGGAAGCAGGCAGTGCAGGGACAGAGACTACAGGGCAGTGAGGGTACAGCACATGACAGGAGACGACTGTCACTGTTACCAGTCAGCGGGAAGCAGCAGTGCAAGGACAGAGACTACAGGGCAGTGAGGGTACAGCACATGACAGGAGACGACTGTCACTGTTACGAGTCAGCGGGAAGCAGGCAGTGCAGGACAGAGACTACAGGCAGTGAGGGTACAGCACATGACAGCAGACGACTGTCACTGTTACCAGTCAGCGGGAAGCAGGCAGTGCGGGGACAGAGACTACAGGGCAGTGAGGGTACAGCACATGACAGGAGACGACTGTCACTGTTACCAGTCAGCGGGAAGCAGGCAGTGCAAGGACAGCGACTACAGGGCAGTGAGGGTACAGCACAGTGCAAGGACAGAGACTACAGGGCAGTGAGGGTACAGCACAGTGCAAGGACAGAGACTACAGGGCAGTGAGGGTACAGCACATGACAGCAGACGACTGTCGCTGTTACCAGTCAGCGGGAAGCAGGTAGTGCAAGGACAGAGACTACAGGGCAGTGAGGGTACAGCACATGACAGCAGACGACTGTCGCTGTTACCAGTCAGCGAGAAGCAGGTAGTACAAGGACAGAGACTACAGGGCAGTGAGGGTACAGCACAGTGCAAGGACAGAGACTACAGGGCAGTGAGGGAACAGCACAGTGCAAGGAAAGAGACTACAGGGCAGTGAGGGTACAGCACAGTGCAAGGACAGAGACTACAGGGCAGTGAGGGTACAGCACATGACAGCAGACGACTGTCGCTTTTTACCAGTCAGCGGGAAGCAGGTAGTGCAAGGACAGAGACTACAGGGCAGTGAGGGTACAGCACATGACAGCAGACGA
>CM031600.1:106291742-106321742 GCA_018398815.1 Conus ventricosus
TCGTTTTCTAACCAGAAGTGCTATGCATAATTAAAAGCTCAATTGTGAAGCACCTAGAGCTGATTACAGGATACTCCTTTGTGTTCCAATAACGATAATGATAACAACAATAACAATAAAAAATAACGGTGCTATGATGGCGATAATAATAACAATACACGGTAATCAGTTCCCAAATACCAGTCTCCAGCTGTTACGCAGACACAGAGAGAGAGAGAGAGAGAGAGAGAGAGAGAGAGAGAGAGAGAGAGAGAGAGGATGTATATATATATATATATATATATATAAAATATATATATATATATATATAAAATTTATATAATATATATACATTCTCTCTCTCTCTCTCTTAGCTTGAAAAACACTACCTATTTTGAAGAACTTCAAGAAACCATTTTACGATCGCCAGCTAAGTTCTTTTTACCACGTCAGTTCCAGCTGGACGCCCGAACACAGCATTCCGAAGGCATACGGACGTTACCGAAGTCTCAAGGGAGGCTACCGACTGACTTCTTGATTGCGATCACGCGTGGACGGCGAGCGGAGATTCTCCTTCCTCAAGTTTACACAAGTTTCACAATAACTAATTCTTCTGCGTCATCGATGAAGTATTCTGTGATGAAAGAGAGTACTCCTTCAGTCTGAGGATATTTGCTGCAATATTTGTCTCAAAAGATCTGAATGTCAAATTCGCTTCTCACTTTGTCGGTCTTCAATAAAATTGGATAAACAGTTACCCTTAGATAGAACGTCTCACCTTTTATTTTGTTAGCTGTAGCTATTCTTCACCTTCTTTTCCATCCTTAACGCGTTCATTCAATTTAACATGTGTGATGTATCCATAGATAAGAATAGAATAAACGTGCGACTATCGCACTCATCTGTACGAGCTCACCATTCTGCCTTCAAAGTATCCGCGCACAATGCAGACGAAGTTTTTGATCGGGATCGGCCGACTTCGTGTCCACTCGAACGGGCTCGGCAATTGTCGGAATAGCTCGTTTCCGTGGTGCAGCTGGGGCTGACGTGGTAAAAAGAACTTTTCGGACCGCAAGTGCTATTTAAAACATGAACAATTGCACTGGCTTACCAAATCATGTTTTATGACTGTCATTTCTATTAAAACATCAACAACTGCACTGGCACACAAAACTCTGTTTTAGGATTACCAATGCTATTTAAAACAGTAACAAGAATAAGACAGGAGACAATGTTTTTCGGACTATCAACGCTATTTGTAACATTGACAATTTCTTTGGCACATGACATATATTTTAAGACTATTGAAAACATCAACAATTTCATTGGCACATGAGATGATATTGTAGGACTATAAAGATTATTGGAAAAATCAACAACTTCATTGTCACATGATCTCTACCTCACTAAAACAACGAACTAGAGGATTTTTCGACAATTCCTCCCACTGTCACCTGTCGTCTTGTCTCTGTCCATGTCTGTTTGATTTTTGTTTTTTTGTCCTTGTCATTTGCCTTTTCTGTCTGTCTTTCTGGTGTAAAAAAGGATATGTGTATTCATATTTGTACTAATTATCTTCATGAACACACAACATGAGCGTAAACTGCATGTTTTCATTTCAAATCAAAGCATTTTTTTCTGATCTCGTACAACACCCTCTCTCTCTCTCTGTCTCTGTCTCTGTCTCCCTCTCTCCCTCTCTCTCTCTCTGTAGTGATGAACAGAACTGTGAACTTAGGGATTGACAGTTTTTCTTCTCAAATACTAATTGTGCAAAGTGTGTCGACTCCGTACACTACAACCAGCTTCTTCTTTCCTTTCTTCCTCTCTCTCTTCCCTCTCTCTCTCTCTCTCTCTCTCTCTCTCTCTCTCTCTCTCTCTCCTCTCTTCTCTCTCTCTTCTCTCTCTCTCTGATGCTGCTTACAAAGCTGCCAGATGGGCACTGATTTCTGAAAGCAAAAGAAAAAAAAAGAAAAGGTCCAAGACTTGTCGTTGTGAATGTCAGAGCTGACGGCAAAGATCCCCACCCCCTCCCCGACACACAAGCACACACATACACACACGCACGCACGCACATGCACACACTTGGCAGAGTATTTTATGTTTCGAGTATTTCTCTCCTGTCTCTACAGTGCGTTGTCTCCTGTGTGGTCACTGTCAGTGAAATGAAATCTCCCGCCAATGTCTGGAGTCCGTGGACAAATCCTTGATAATCTGGTCATCGACATCAGCATCGCAAGACAGGTTAAGATCTGGAAATGCCCACAAGATGCTTCTCAAGCCTTCTATGGCTTGATGACTTCTAAGTTTGCTGGCACCTGACAGAGAAAAGTACTGAAGGGTTTTGTTATGGTGTTTACACAAACTCGCACAATGCCAGGATGCTGTCAGTAATCGATTTCAGCATTGAAAATGGCTTCAAGTTTGACCAGTGGCGTTTCAGACTTAATCACATTCGAGACAAGTCCAAAGCCATCAGGTTTTACAGAGCATTCTACTTGGAGTGAAGGACTTGCTGCTGTGAGTCTGCTCCACGCTGCTGACGACAACTGTGGATAATGTCTTGTGACCTCGTTTATGTCTTGGATTATAAGTCTCTTCAGCTGACACCGCCTGCCCGAGGTATCAGAAAGTTCCAGTAGCAGCTGGTCACTGAGGTTGACAATGTTCAGTTGGAGAACTTCAATATCCGGAAATAGGGAGATAAACTTCGCTGTAGGTGCAGACCACGTGAGCAGTCGTCTGTCCACACAGCGTTCTGAACAGCTTTCTCCCGTTAAAATAAGTTTGCTCGTCAGACGAGCACATATCGCAGACACTGTTCTCGGGTACATCTTCAGCATGATGTGCACCTGTGTTCTATTCAGAATTAAAGACATCTGTGGGGAACTTTCAAACAGCGGCATCAACAGTCGTACAGCTGGTTGAAAGTCGTTGAGCATTGTGCATTGCTTTGGGCAGGCCAGGGTGTGGAAAATAGCGTAAATATCAAAAGCCATCAAAACCACTTTTTTCACAACCCGTCTCTCACACAGCTCGCGCAGCAGATGGAAAGACTCGTAAGTTTGTACTTCAGACGGAATAATGATCTCTACATGTCGAAAGAACTTTGGATATTTTCTAATCACTGCTTTATCTATCATACTGATTCTGCTAGTATGGGAACATCTGGTCGGGTCAATGGACAAACGAATGGAGATGTCTCTCCACACTGAGGGCCAGTGCATGACGTCAGACAGCCTTGAACAGGTGCACGCCAGGCGACCTCGGTCAGGGACTGGGAGCATCTTGAACAAGAGCTCCAACACATCGTCTGGTAAGCTGAGAAGGTTGAGCTGCCCATGGTCGTCAGCAGCTGTGGTGATTCTGTTATCCAATGGCAGCGGATCCTCATGAGACATGGACATGGATCCATCGCTTTCAGCTGGGTCAGTTGATGCCATCGCCATGTGTTCTGTAACAAGACAGAAATAAAACCGGGCCACGTGAGTATTGATGAGAGCTTGGCGCGTAACATCAATATCACTTAAATCATAAGACAGGGACAGAGCAATGAATTTTACATCTAATAATCATACCAACAAAGGGTCTGTGTGAATGCAACAGTTTTAAATGTGACTTATAAAAGAGAACGACATCAGTTATCAGGCTTTTTCTTTCTCCAAGAGTTTCACTAGGATGCGCTGGAAAGAGTGAAAGTCATGTCGTATGGACGCCTTGGAATTACCACAATAATTACCGATTTGTAAACAAACGAATTATTTGTTTGAAGGTCATCAGACTATTCCAGTGTGACCAGATAGCAATCATGTTACTGTGACTAATGACAACCACATCGATCCTCACTTACCCACCTCTTTCTTTCTCTCTCCCTTTGCCTCACAAATGGCAATCAAGATTTCAAATCTATATCAACACTCAGTCTCTCCCCCTCCACCCTCTCCTTAGCCCCCTGCACCTCACTCCCCCTCCCTGTCATCTGTCAGGTTTGTTTTGCAGGAAGCCGCCCACGCTACGCTCCCTCTTCTCTCTCCTGCTCCCCTTCCGTCTCCCTGCTCCCCTTCCTTCTCCCTGCTCCCCTTCCTTCTCCCTGCTCCCCTTCCTTCTCCCTGGCTTAGCTGATAGCGCCCACACTACGCTCCCTCTTCTCTCTCCCTGCTCCCCTTCCTTCTCCCTGCTCCCTTCCTTCTCCCTGGCTTAGCTGATAGCGCCCACGCTACGCTCCCTCTTCTCTCTCCCTGCTCAGAGAACAGGAAAACACGGATTCAAGCTCAACCGCTCTCAACCGGTCTTAACCGGTTTCGAGCGGCCGACCTTGAATCCGTGTTTTCCTGTTCTCTGACAAGTAAACCCTACAAACAAACATACTGTGTTGGAATATCCGTTTTCAATACTAATTTACTAAACTTTTCAGATTGTAGTTTTTGCTTGATCCTGCGTTTTTCCTGATAATTTTCAATAACATCATTTTCACACATACAGTCATTAAACACTAGAGTGGAAAATCCCACCTAAATCTGGAAATCATGTAAGACTTGGCCGAGACACTGTGAGCACAGCCCTAATTACAGGGTTTCGCGGATTGTGGCAGGCAGTAATAGGCACAGTGGCCCCGGGTGGCTCCTGTGATACCTGTAATTAGCTGACTGTAACCGCCATAAGGCGGGCTCGCGACGCTCACCTGACCAACGCGAAGACCGATTTCACCATTCTCTCACTGACTGCCGCACGAGAAGGTTGTTTTTGACTGTGCTCTGTCAACTACTGTGTTTGGTGTTATTTTAACAATGGCTAACAGGTTTACCGAAGAACAGGCTCGCGCTATTCAAGATCGCAAGGTTTACTTCACTAGCATGTTAGAGTATTTGTCAAAAAAAGAACTAGGCGAAGCCTGTTCTCTGCCAGCAAAACCCAAAAGAAGCATTGCTTTTTTGGAAGGAACAGAAAAGGAAAAAGTGAACCGACTGCTTTGGAAATGCACGACTATCTTAAAGGTTTGTTGGTTCAAGAAAATGAAAACGCTGAAAGAAATATTGAACAAGATGTAGCCGATTTCAATACGTGTTTGACTATTGATGAGATGGTTCCTTATCTAAAAAATGGTGCTGCATTGTTGAAAGTTGGCCGAAGCAAAACAATCCATCATGCATTGATTGTTGGGCGCTGGCTTGAGACAGCTCAAGTCATGTTTAAAAAACAAAACGCTTCAAACATGGCGTTCATTTCTTAAGACGCAGGTGAACATGGCTGATTCGTATGCTAGAAAACTTATTCAACTTTCTGTGTGTTTTTATAACTATCCTAAATTTCACAAGCTAGGAATCAGTATAAAGGAATTGTGTAGCAAACGTCAAAGTATCATTAGGCTTATGCAACTGAATAGCGATTTTCGGGTGTTCTGGCAAAACAAACTAGATAGGGTTAGGCAGACCTTAGTACATCTACCAGTATGGAGAGGAGTAGTGTGTAGCCAGCACTATCTCCATATAAATGCTCCAAATATACAATGCCAGATGTACTACTACTGGCGATTAGAGCCGCCATAAAAGCTCGGCTACAGCAGTAACTGCTGTAACTCTGCCAAAGCCAGTTGCAAGCCTGGTTGAGAAAAGAGGAGCACAGCAGCAAACTAGGTCAAGTGATCACATAGGGTCGTTTGACCTGCAAAGCTTAGCGGCAAACTAGGCCAAACGACCCTATGTGATCACTGGCCTAGTTGATTGAGGTACGCGCGAGACACAACCTGTTTAGTCACAAAGCAAGTGACCCCAGTTCCACTTTGAGACACTTGACACCTTCACCCCAAGTCACCCCAAGTCCTTAATTAAGTCTTAATTAAGTCGCCCCAAGTCCTTAATTATGTTCTTAATCAAGTCACCCCCCAAGTTCTTTTTAAGTTACTCTAAGTTTTTACTTAAGTCACCTCAAGTTCTTAATAAGTTCTTGATCAAGTAACTTCTAAGTTCTTACTCAAGTCAGCTCAAGTTCATAACTAAGTCATCCTCTAAGTTCTACCAAGTTCTTATTCAAGTTAACTTATAATTATTTATTAAGTTCTTAAAGTATTATTGCATCTGAAACGGATCAAAATGAACTTTTGTTGTTGGCGGTTTTGGCATGCTTTTTTGTTCGGCTTCTGTATTTAGTGGCAGAGATTGTTTGGACTGCTTCAGTTTTCGCTGCCGTTGTTTATATATTTTATAACCGTAATAACCACCCCCAGCAGCAGCAATGCCGCCAAAAATGACAATTGCTTTAAGAAAATTCCATGAAGACTTTGGCAGTGTAGGTCTTGAATCAACTTGTTCTGGTGTTTTTATAGCTGGCATTGAAACAACTGGCTGCGGCTCTGGCACTTTTTCATTATGTGATTGTAACATTAATTTTGCTCGTTTGTTCCACTCTGCTAATCTTTTTCCTGCTGCAACACGACCAGGATGAGGAGGCTTTTTACTGGTCGCTTTCTCCACCTGATTCTGCTGATTTTCTGGCTCGGTCATTTTTAAGGGAAATAAAATCTATATGATTAAAAGTAATTAATCCCATGCTTTTCCATTCTGTGCTTGTAACTTTAATTTTGTTTGTTTGTACCCACTCTGCTAATTTTTTTCCTGCTGCATCGTGCTCAGGAAGCTTTTTACTTGTCACTTTCTCCACCTGGTTCAATGTTTTCTGATTCTGCTGATTTTCGGCAGGGTTTTCATTTTAAAGGGGAAATACAATCTATATGTTAAAAAGTAATTAATCCCATGATTAAGGGGCGACAAAATTTTTCCCAAAAATCTGTAATATAGACCCGGGCCTAGGGGACTCTAAGGGATTTTTTTAAAAACCCGGGATCCTGCGTTAAATCAAAACAAAAAAACTTGTTCAAAAATAAATAGGTGAAAATTTAAACAAACCCTATTTTAAAGTTTTACAAACTAAAAACCCTTTTTGGCCCTACACTTTTTACCATTCTTGCTCCTAGTGGGGTTATACCTGTTATGATATTTTTCCCAATGCCCTTGTGGAAACACCCTGTTGAATCTGTTCTATGTAAATTTCCCTTTCCGAGGAACTTTTTTTGTTTCCCCACATGCTCCCCCAAAGAATACGTCTTTTTTTTTTGGGCAAAAAAGCTTGGAATCCCCTTGTATTTTTTAATCAAAATTTCGGGGAAGGGTTTTTAGGTGCCCTGTAGTAGATCGCCCGTCGTTAATGTTTTTTTTAAAAAAATAATTATTTTTTTTTTAAAAAATGAGCCCCAAAAAAAACTTTTTCCCAAACCCTTGTTTTCCCTTTCTGCTGTTATTGGGGGTTCTAAAGGGGTTTGGCGGACACACAATTCTTGAAAAAAGCTTTTTAAAATTTAAAACCCCAGCGATTTTGGCAACCCTGGGTTTTGAGGTTTCAGAAAAGCAATTGTTTTAAAAGCAGCTTCATTTGTATGAAATATTTTTAAATTTTAAAAAGGGGAAAAATTTCCCCTGAAGTATCAATATGTAAAATTAAAAAAAAATACTTTTATAAAAAATGGCTTCACTCGAAATGTGTAGGGGGCCCGCAGTAGTGAATCCACTTGTTTTTTAGCGGAAGAAATTTACGCTTTTAGTAAACTGCGGGATAAAGGCGAGAAAAAAAGACATAAAAAGTATGGAGCAACTAGCACTGCAAAGATAACTTAAAAAAGCAGAGAATTGAGCAGTTAGATTTTTTTAAACCCAAAAAAAATAAAAAAACAGGGACATGCAGTTTACCCTTTTAAAAAATGTTGATCAAGCAAAAAAAAGAAAAATTACCCTTGAAACGGGAAAACCCCAATGGGAAAATTTTGCCCCCCCCAAAAATTCAGTGATTTTTTCACCACCCCGAAAAAAAAAAGATGGAAGAAATCGTGTTTATTGCCTTTGGCAGGGACCTTCCGTGTATTTTTTTGCACATAATATTTGGCGAATAAAAATGAACAAAATCAATTTTATTCCCCAAAAAGGGGAAAATTGGAAGGGAATAAACCGGCAATAAAAAAGCTAAGCAAGCAGGGGGATTTCGGTAAACAAACAGAAAAGGAAGGGATATCTAAACAAGTGCTTTGGGGAAATTTATTTACCTGCCCCCTAGACGAACAGGAAAAACACTTTTTTGAATACAATACCAAAAAAAGACACCCCTCAAATGGATATATTTACCCCTGATACATTAACGAAAAAGATTTAAAATACGCCCACATTCATTGCATGCTTTTAAGATACAAAATGCAGAACCTTAACACAAAAGGTGCTTTTGCTGTTGCTGTTCCATACAACTTTATATACCAACGAGGCCCCCCTAAAATTTTCCTCGCCAATTCAAGTCGAAAGAAAAGGGAAATTTTAAAAGGGCGAGTGGGAAACAATTATTGTTAAAACATAGAGTTTTCCAAAAAAAAGAGGCATTCCCGGGGGTTCCCCCGATCACAGGGTTTAGTTGAAAAATTTAAAAAAACAGTTATCTTTCCCCTTCTTTACCAGTATCACAGAGGGTATTGACAATTTTTTCGCAAACAGAATGGGTTAGAAAAACGCCCTCAGTTTTTCGCGCCCAAAGGGAAAAATGAAGAATTTTAAAAGGGCCCAAAAAACCCGAAAAGCAATCAAAAGAAAAAAAATAAATGTTGCTGAAAACTCCCCCCACAACCCCAAACTATTTACCGTTTGGTTTAAAAGTAAGGGGAAACCTTTTTTTTTTACCGGGGGAAGCAGAAGGGGGGCCCCTCGCATTAGGGGAACAGATCCATTTGGAAATGTTGATCCATATGAATAAAAAAATTGTAAAATGAATCCGCCCGTGTATTATTACGAGAAAATGAACGACAAAACCCAAACCCGCCCCCCAAAGATCTTTTTTGAAGAAGAATGCAGATAAACCCCCCAGGGGCACAGTTCTGCTTTAAATTTAAATTTTCGTAAATATTTTTTGATTTTAAAAAGGAAGCTCAAAAGAAAGAACATTGGAACGGAAGCAAAAAAAAGAAAAAAAATTAAAGAACAAACTTGGAAATTTAAAACGAGAATTTTTATGATGCTTTTTCTGGGTATTAAGGAATTAATACGGAATTTATATGTAACGAATTCTGCTGTTTAAAAAAACAATTTTTAAAAAGGGGTTTATCGACACAAGGGCCCGCATTCCCGATCAATTTCAGCCCAAAATCCCAAAAATTTTTTTTATCAAAATGGGAAAAAAAATAAACTTGAAATAAAAAAAAAAATTCGGACGTTTAAGCAAACATAAGAAAAAATTTTTTAATGAATTGGAAGATGAAAAGATTGATTTTCTAGATAAATTTAAGGAAAAATATATACCCGGGGCGAAGAAGATATATAATTATGCCGTTTCTCCAGTGCCAATTGCATATGAAAACTCTGGATCAACAAATACTCGTTTAGTGTTTGTTCTATCTAATGACTTCTTTGTTACAACATTGTGTTGATCTCATGCAATTAGATCGAAGTTTAACGTTGTCATGATAAAAGTCTGTTTTTTGAACAATGCTTCTTTATAGTTGTCATGTGATATGTTTGACTGCACAACACTGCGAGATATTCCTTTTGCTTTCTTAATGGTTTTCTCCTGGCTCGAAATAAATGTACATTTTCGACCTTAAACCAATAAACTCCTTAATCACCCCTCCAGATAAATTTATCCTTCATCTTTCCTAAAACCTTCTTATTAACAGATAATGTAAAGGCGAATCTTTAGGTAATCAGATGTGTCATACCATCCCGCATGCCCTTTAGCTACTTCTAATTCTATGTCTTTATAGATGTCTTCAGTAGGGATATCTATAACAAAACTATCTGTAAACTGTGTAAAGTACTCTGGACTCGGGGTACGAGGGTTTAAAGAAGTCATAAAGAAATTCTAACATCAAAAGCTTTGATAATTCTAAAACAGTAAACCCCAATAAATACAGGTTTGTCCAATTTGACTTTCTTTTTTTTTCAATCATTATGCCAAAAAGCCATCATGAAATCTTCTGAGTCCTGATAATTAGGTTTAGAAGTCAGCTTAATTGCCTCGTTCTCTTTGGTGACCAATCTGACATCTTTACGCTTGTGCGGATTTTCCATAGTCTTTCCGAAACAGTGTTGTTCTCAGCTTGAAAAAGTTTTTTTCTTGAGATCTGCGGATTTAGTTCTAAGATCAGTGTTCTTCATTATGTATGGTTTCATGAACTGTTCTTGATCAAAGCAATTATACGATGACTGCTGTCAACTTTAAACCATGTCTTAAATAAAATTGTAGAAGTCTGTAATGACAGACATATTTTTTTTGCCTCGAAGATTAGGCACAAGTTTAGGCGGCTCTGTTTTTGCCATCTTTAGACTTTCTGCTGCTAATGGATAGTCATTATGTAGGTCATGGAGTTCCTGAGGATATTCTAAGTCAACTTCTAGAATGTATCCACGCTGTTGATCTGGCGTCAAACTGCTCAACCAACTTTAATGCTCCTTGAATATTATTCGTACCGCCGTCTCTGTACATTTTAAGTTTCGTAATGGAAGTGATTGCGCCATTGCCCATCCATAAAGATTGTTTGCATCTAAATACATGAGATATTAGACCTTTTACTCGGATCATAATCGCCAAGTATTTGTTGTTTGCTTTACAGTAATGATGCGACGCCATACTAATTCCTCCCGCAATCCGTTTTCAATCATCTGAAGCATTGGTAAATCTGACAATAATCATCTGTACTCCAGTAACTTTAAGAAAGCATCCCAACTCATCCCGGGCGCAGAAATGTAATGCGCGGGATCCAGGCTATAATGTTTCATGCAGGTCTTTCTGTAATTTTCAAAAATGTCCGCCAACAAACATACATCAGCCATCAAGTATGCATCATGATAGTCTCCCATCGTTTTACACTCTAACTTCTGCCACGCTTCTTGAGCATGCTGGTAATCAGAATCACTAATGCCCTTCCTCTCAGACTAGAAAAGAACGCTTCTTTAGGAGGAAGTGTATCTTCGTCAAACCTTCCCAATGTTCATGTACTCATAAGGGTAAACGCCCTTTCTAACAAGAGTTGGGTCAAAATATCTTTCGTTATTGGGCAGGACTTTAAGGACATAGCCAATGACTCTAATGTCCATTAGGTTTGCATAGAGTCATAAAAAGACATGTTATTTAAATGAAACACGTGTACTTTTCTGATGATTTGGAAAATGCATGTTATCCGAAGGCGCCCTCAACTGCTTTCATTATAAGATAAAAGAGTCTAACCTCGCAATTTAAAGAAAGAAGGGGGGCCCAGCTTCCAGCTTAGGATAAAAACTTTAGTTGAAATTTTGAAAATTTAAAACCGGGTGTGCTGCTCCTCGGGGAATTTTCCGGAAAAATGTGATAAGGGTCTTTCCTGTCGTTTTGGGTTTTCCTCGTGTTAAAACTTAAAGTTCTAAACCAAAAAACCAAAACTTTTTGTGGCTGAGTCATACGGGTTTTTTGGGTTTTCAGGCCCCCTTTAAAGATTTAAAGTAAGTTTTAGATTTTTAGAACGGGCTTTAACGCAATTGCTGAAAAAGCGTTTTAAGAATTTTTTGGGCGGCACCCGGCCTATACAATTCGGGGGGGTTTTTTGAATGGGCCCATCCGACCTGACAAAAAAGAAGGCAAATGAGCAAATCTAAATGTTTAACTCACAAAGGCTGTTTTAGGAAGTTTCGTGGCGTGGGCCTTTCAAAAAGGAACAATAACCCGACTCAAAGTCTGGAAAACAACGTTATGGACTTGTTTCACCCCTTTTTCCCATTTTTAAAAAACAACTTTAGTTTCCGGTGGGGCAAAAATTATTTCGTATTACGTCAACTGGCTGAACAATGTTTCTTATGTTCATTTCACAGCTTGAACAAGGGAAACCCTTTTTAAAAACATTTTCTACAGAATTTCTGTTTATTTTTTTGTTTTAAAAGTATCCCCGCATTAGCCAACCCCATTGCTCGAAACAATGTGTAATTGGGTACCCCCTTTGGTGAAAACACCCAGTAGAAAAATTAAACCCAGGTTTTTGTCTGGTTCCCCCAAATCAAATGGCCGGTTTTTTGGATACTCTGAGGGGTTGCAGATTTGTTTCCCACCCATGTGTAATTTTAACAGTTATTGGTTTGTTTTTTCTTTAAAAACGATAAAATTTTGGATCCACGCTAACGGGAAAGGAAATTCCACAAAAGTTAAAAATCTTTGCTGAAAGGGTTTCCCTATTTAGAACACACTTCTCCCTTTTTTGCGGACGTGATGCGCCTTGCAAGAACACACCACAAAAAAACATTTGTTGTCAAAATTTTTTTTTATGTTTAAACGTTTTTTTTTTTCCGGGGACTAAGGGGGGGGAGGAAGCAAATGAATTTCCTTGGGGCCTAAAAAAATCGCTCAAAACTTAGCCTTTTTTTAATCTGTTCAAAGACTTCGCCCTCTGACCAACCAGAGCCTTCCTTTTTGGGCTTCTTAGGGGCCACATCAAACGTGTAAGCAGTTGGTCTCCCCAACCGGGCGTTAAGTCATTTTTGGGAAAGAAAAACCCGTTGTTGAGTTGGGAAGACCCAGCCTTCTAGTTTTTTCATTTTTTGTTATATATAAAATTAAAACAGCTAACATTATTTTAACTGGGGGGTCTATTGTTAATTACCGGGAAACTTGAAAAAATAGCATAACAACCCTTGCCTGTACGTTTTGTTGGATCAATGCTTCTAGATTAAAAATTTTTTAAAAGTTTTTCCCCCAAAACCCTCCCTTAAGCATTCCTTCAAACAATTCGCCCGGGCCCTTTTCATATTCTTATCCCTGTTGGGGTTTTTTTTCTAACTAAAAATTATATTTTTAAAAAATTAAAAAAAAAAACAACGACTCCAAAGTCGCCCCCTTAATCAGAATCAATATAAAGGGTCTTTTTGTGTTTGGGAAACTCATAAACAAAAGCAAAACCCCCTTTTGATGTTTTAATGGGGCCCCCTGTTTAGAACAGAATTTAAGGGGCCCTCGTTTATTTTTTTTAAACCCTTCCTTTTTTTTTTTGCCCGTGCCCTGGCTTTTTGAAAAAAAACGCCCTTCCCTTTTTTTTGAAGATAAAACTTTTGTTTTTTTATAGTCATAAAAAACGGCCGAAAACGACAAAAATTTTTAATCCAACCGTGATTTTTAAGGGGTAAAACTATGCTTTATTAATTGTCAGTTTGAACGAACAAATTTTTAGCTGTTTTTTAAGTTGAACCATAGCGTGTGTTTTTGGGAATTTTTTTTTTTTGTTTTTTTTTTTTTTTTTCCCGGGGCAGAAACTTACAGCAAATAAAAAAGGGCAAAGCTAAAGACAACCCCCTAGGGGAAAAGCTGGGGGCCCGCCCCAAACCGCCTTTTCTAAGAGACCAACACTCTTTTCCTGCGATCGGGCACTAATAGTCATGCCCCAAAATTAACTAGTAACGGCATTAAAGGGCAGGCAAAAATCCCTTTCTTTTGTTTGCGTATTTGAAAGGTCTTGCACAATTTTTGTTCCCTTTGCGTTAATGTTTGTTAATTTTAAGGTTTTTATTTTGGGGGGTTCTACTACCCTTTTTTTGGTGGCCCGGCGCTGAAATAAACTTTTGGGGATAAACCTAAAAACAGACAGTTTTTTTAAAGAATAAAAAATAATTTATATTGTATATCTTTTTTTCTTTATCTTGAATTTTCCCGCTGGGCATCAAAATATTAAAAGCAAATGTACATTAACGGGTTTTAAACGCCATCTTTTTTTTTAAAATAAAAAGGGAATTTTTAAATTCCGTCTTTAACAGTTCTCCCACTTCCATGCAACTGTTTTACCTCTTTGATCTTAGGCCCAAATCCAAAAACCCCGTATTTTGTTTTTAAATAATCACCCAAGCCTAACATTGTGAAGGGTAGATCTTTAGACACAAGGTCCAAAAGTTGGATTTCTACACCTCCCCCCCCCAAACAAAATTTTTTTTTTTTTTCGTCCCAAAAACTGAAAGGTTTAAAGCCCGGGTAGCGTAGATTTGGTTTAGGCTGCCCCCAAAACGAACTTTTACTTTCCCTTTATTTTAGGATTAATAAACTTTTTTCCTTTCCCCCTTTTTAATGGTTTCCCTTTTTCGCACAGCAAAAAAATACCTTTAAGCGATCTTGCTGCGGCACAAAAAATTAAAAATTTCCAAAAATAGCCATTCTTTCTTCTGGGGTAAGTTTTTATGATGAATCACCTTTTTTTCTAAAATATTGCTAATTTTTGACTGATATTGTTTTCTCAACAGCCTTGCAAAATTAGGGTTTCAAAAAACGTCAAACTCTAACGGGGAAAGTCAGAAAAGCTGTACTTTCTTCGTGTCTTATACCTGATTAAAACGTTTGTTCAAAGGGCAATTTTGCTTTTTAAAGCCCCCCTTTAAAAATTGGCGCATGCGCTTTTAAAAAACTCAAAATCAGGGGAATAGAAAACGGGTTTCCATTTCGCAAAATTTACCGGGGAAAAATACTTTTTTTTCCGCTTTTAACCCCTGCGGCGCCTTTTCTATGTTTTTATGCTTCTTTATTTTCTACTTTTTTTTAAACGCAAGATTTAGCCCTTTTAAAAACCCGGGTTTAAACCAAAATAGAATAGGTTAAAAATTTTTCCCGCCCGTGCAAAGAAAAAATTTCCTCCCCCCAAGTTTTTTAAAATTTTCTTAAACGAATTTCCCGCCCAGATTCTGCACAACTGCCCCGTTTTGGGTCTGTTTTCTGATTCGATTTTTATTTTGAAAGTAAGTTGCGCAGACCTGGCACAAAACACTTCCCTCTGCCCCCCAGGTCTTTGGGAAAATTTTTCAGTAAAAAATTTTATCTGGCCCCCTTTAATAGAGATGTATTATTTGGAACAGTAATATTTTCCCTTTATTTCCCCTTTACGCCCCAAAAAGGGTCCTTTTAACCTTTTAACGGGTTTAAGAATTGAACCCTAAGCTTGCGAAAAATTTTTTTTTTAAAACAAAATAAAAAATTAATTAATTTTAAAAAAACAAGGCAGGCCCTTTAAATGAAGGGAAACTTTTTTGTTTTTTAAAACCTGGGGAACTTGATTGAAACCCGGCCTCCTTGATCCCGCAAACCCCTCAAAAGCTCTCATTGCGGGGTGAATTAACAGAAAGAAAGGCGGAGCAATGTAACCCAAAAATTTTAAAGGGTTAAACCCCCCGAATTTATAGAAATTTTTCCAATGAAATTTTTAAATAAAAGAGATGGGCCCTTTTAAGAAAAACGAACAAGGGAAACTTTTTCAGCTTACAACCCAAACGAGACCCCTTTCCAGTTTTATGCCCCTAGGGAATTAGGGAAAAACCCCCCTGTGAGCGTACAAAAAACGCCTTGGCATTGCTAAACCAAAAATTTGATAGGGGGCAGTGCTAAACTTCAAAACCCACTACAAAACTCCCAACAGGTAACCAAATACAAAACAAAAAAAATTCAAAATTTAAGTCAACAGCGAACGAAACCCGTTTTCAGAAAAAAACACATTAAAAAAATAAAACCGACCCCCCCGGAAAACCCCCGCGGAAATTTGAGGCCCTTGAACGTGCCTTTGGGGAACCAACAAGGGGAAAAAAAATTAAAAAATTTAAACAAAAAAATGAGGGGAACAAAATGAGCCCTTAAAAAAAAGGGGGAAAAAAAACTCGTTTAGGCTGAAAGACGCCAACTTTTGGGCCTGGGGGGTTTAAAAAAAAGAATAACCCCAAAACTAAAAGATCTTAAAAATAGTAAGAACCCAAGACTAGAAGTGTTTGTCTACCAACCGAGAACAAAAAACGAACTCAAGTGAGGGAAAAAATAAGAGAAACTATCCAAAGAAATTTTTTATGAAAACACCAAAGCCCAGCAGAACGAAAAACGAAAAACTGTTTGAGAGCCCAAAGGGGCACATTAGCAAACGAAAAAACGGGCCCTTTGGAAATTTTCCCAAAAAAGTGGGGGAAGGCTAATTTCAGGCGGCAGGGCCCCCGGGGTTTGGCCCCCCACCGCCATCCCCCCATCACCGCCTGATAAAACCTGGGAAAAAAAAAAGCTTGAACATCTTGCGGGTTTATTAAAACAATTAGCCCGGGAAAAACTAAAACCTTTTTCCGGGTATTTTAGGGGGGTGTTATTAAACTGGCTTTTTTTCTACTGCAAGCAAAATAGTTTTGGGTTTATGGCCGATTTCTTTTGGACCTTAGTTTTTTCTAAAAAGTTTTGGGTTTTTTTAGAAAAGGGGAAGACCAAGTAATCCAGGGAATTAAACCCCAAAACAAGCGCTGTCTTTTCATAATTTATGGGGCATTATTTTTTTTGACTTCTCAAAAAGGGCCTTCGGGCTTTGGGGGCCCCGGGGGTTGGATGACTTTTTCTTGGGGGGCCCCTCTTGTTTGTTTACTGGGTTTTCAAAAATTTCCCGGCCCCAGAATTTTTTTTCTTTTTCCAAATTTCTGTTTATTGCCTGCCACAAGGATTTTTATTATTGTAGTTTAAAATTTTTGTTTTCCCACTGGGGTCGAGGGCAAAGGCCGCATTAATAAAAAATGCCAACACAAAGTCAAATTTCGACTTTCGTAATTTTAAAACATTTTTTGGGACCTTTTAATACTTTTAAGGGAAATCAACCGGAAATTAATTTGGGGTCCCCCTAAAATTTTTTAAGTATTGTTTTTGTGCATCAAAACCATAGAAGGTCATTATTCTTTCCCTCTCGTTTTTTGGGTTGCGAGCCTAGCAAACACCAAACATAAAACGAAAAGAGTCGTTTTTTTTGTTCAAATTTCCGGGTTTAGTTAGGGCCCCTTTAAATGTCTAAGATAAAAATTTTTTCCATGCTGGGTTTTTTGCCTTTTCCAAAAGGCCCCCAGGTGGGAAAATTTTGCCTGAAGAAAAGATGTTTTAAGGAGGATTCCAACATAATTTTTACTCCTGTTTCATGCCCCAAAAAAAAGGGGGGCCTAAACCAAGATTAAGACCGACTTTTTTCCCAAAGTCTTCTTAGCCCTTTAAAAATTTAAAATTTGTTACAGATCCCTTTTAAAAGCCTTCATGTCTATTTTTGTTTTCTTTAATGGATTAAACCCGGTTTTGTCATTTGGGAATGGGGGCTTGCAGTTCAGTCCCAAAAAAAACTTTTGAAAGGTGGGAATGAAATGAAATCTATACACTGACCCCACCAAAAAAAAAGGGTCGGGATGAATTTTTAAATGATCAGCATACGCCACTCCACACCCGATTGATGCACCAAAAAACCCGCAAAGTTTTAACTGGTTCGATAAAAACGCATCGGTACTGAACCACACTTTTGCGATGTAGTCTTTTTTTTAAAAGGGGGTTAAGATATCTGTTTAATGGAGTCCCAACCTTTACTTTTAAAAGGGGTCAGACTGAGTCCCCCGAAATGTCCAAAAGTATTTGGTTGAAAATTTTTAAAAATTGGTATGCGGGCCCCAAAAGAAAATTTTGCCCCAGTAAAATTTTTTAAAGCACTCATTTTTATTTCGTTTAAAAAATGTTTTTAACAATAACAACTCAAACCGCCTTCTTTTAGAACCCTGCTATTGATCCCAAAAAGCGGAACCAGAAAAGGTTTCACTTTAAGAAATCTTTTACAAAGTCGTATGGTTTAATAAAATGAAAAAAAGAAAAAATAAAAAAGGTCAAAAATTGACAAAACAGGGGCCCCAAAATTAGCCAAATTAACAATACCGATGGTTATTTCGGGTTTTTCCCCACTAAAAGAAGCAATGAGTAACTTCAACATTTTCCCCAAACTTAACAATGCAAATCTAAAAACAATTTTTGAAAAATTTAAAAACCCAAGAAGAAGCAGGTTACTATTTTGATAAAGAGCTAGGGTAAAAAAAGGTTAGGCTTTTCCCCCTGACCCTTTATGGGGTTTAGAGTTACACCAAACAAACAAATTAAAGAGGGAGAAAATTCCCCCTCGACGCAATACATTCCTTACTTTTTTTTTCCCTTTGGACAGCTGCGCACTGATGAAAACCCAATAAGATGAAGGCCCTCAACTGTATTAAGAAGCTCCCTTTCCCTCCGGGGAAAACTGCATATTGCGGGTTTGAAATTATACAAAACCCAAATTTTTCAGTTTAAAAAATTAGTTTGTGGGGGGGCGGATCAATTTTTTATAAAAATTTGCCGACAAAAAAGGGAAAGTCCCTGGGAAAAGTTTATAACCGCACATTGTTTTTTGAAAAAAAATAAAAAGCTGAAAAAAAAAATGTCGCGTGGGCCAGAAAAATCAGGGGTTAAAAATTTGGCGCCTGAAAGGGGTATAACTTAAAAAATTTAAAAAACCCTTGCAGACGTTGGGGGGAACTTTGAACAGAAAAGGGGGAGATAGGGGGGCTTTTTTTTTGAGTACACTAAAGTGGTGCTTATAAACGCAAAGAGGTTGGCGACAAAAAAAAGTTTCCCCAAAATGAGCAACTGCGCAATGTAAGCAAATAAGCTGGCCTTAAAAAAAAATAAAATAGTTCGGAAAAACCTTTACCGCAAAAGGCACTTAGAACCATAAAAGAAAGGGGACCTAAAATTTTAATTCATAAACCCATTTACATTTTTTTAAACCAAACAAAAAAAAATTTTAGAAAAGGGAAAACCCAAAACCCGGTCCTTTAAAATGTAAGCTTACCAAGGGCAATTCCCGGGAAAAAAAAATTGGGAAAAAAACGCCGTATGGGAAAAAAAAAATTTCCCCCTCCACAAAGAGAAACGGTTTTTTTAAAGGGGAAACTTCTTAAAAAAATTAAAAGTTCTTTCCGCACAGGGAAATTAAAAGACCCGTTTACCAAAAGATATTTGGGAAAAATTTTGTCTTTAAAAAATAAGGGGAGGAAGGGGGTTTTTGGGGTAAAGTGGGACCTTTTTAAAAAGGGAAAAAAAAATTTAAACATGGGAAAACTTATACTTTTGCCGGGCTTAAAATTAAACCCTCCCCCTTCCCTTCTTTACAATGGGGAGGATATTAAGGCATAAAAAAAGCAATAAAAACAATTTTAGTCTAAATAGAAACAATCTTACAGAACTGAATTGGATTAATCTTACACATTTAGCCTTATAGGATTTTATTATACTGAACAAGTCTGACAGAGAGTATGATAAAAATAATAACAGGATTAAATTAAATTAAATTCTGTTATAAAAACTATGGAGCAGTTAAACTTTATGCCAAAAGAGCCTCATTGTTCATTGATTTGGGACAAACTGGCTGGGGAAAAACAATATGTCCTAGACCTATTACAACAGTTTATCGCTATAATTTTGATTATATTGTGATTTCTGTACAACTTTTAAAAACGGAACAAAGCATATCATAAATAGAAGGTTATATGGACAGATGATGACATAATTTAGTTAAATCCTAGCAATAAATTGAGTGAGTGTTAGAAACTTTTATAAGCGTTTGAAGAACACAGACACTATTTATTATAGATGACTGTTCAGCAAAAGAGACATATTAAAAAGAGAACCACTTGTCAAAACTACTTTAAAGTGGAAGACATGATGGGATAAGTGTGTGGATTTTATGTCAAAAATATAACTCGGTTTTAAAAGACTTTAGAGAACAGTTAAAAACTGTAGTTTTATTTAACACGAAAGACAGCGACGTATTTGATTGCATGCTTGCGCGAAAATAAGTTATTTAAAAAAAAACAAGAAAACAAAGGATTGAGCAAAAACACAATCTGAAAAGTTAAGTAAATTAGATTGAAAACGGATATTCCAGCACGTATTTTGTTTGTAGGGTTTACTAGGGGAGAACAGTAAAACACGGATTCAAGGTCGGCCGCTCAAAAATGGTTTTGAGCGGTTGAGCTTGAATCCGGTTTTACTGTCTCTCTGCCCCCTTCCTTCTCCCTGGCTTAGCTGACAGCGCTACCATGGAAAGGAAGGTTTCCACTACACACAAAGATACGGGCACCTCGCCCCCCCCCCCCTTCCTGGCTTTTGCTGATAGCGCTACCATGGAAAGGGAAGGTTTCCACTACACACAAAGATACTGGGCACCTCGCCCCCCCCCCCCCTTCCTGGCTTAGCTGACAGCGCTACCATGGAAAAGGGGAAGGTTTCCACTACACACAAAGATACTGGGCACCTCCCCCCCCCCCCCCCCTTCCCTGGCTTAGCTGATAGCGCTACCAGGGAAAAGGGGAAGGGTTTCCACTCCCACACAAAGATACTGGGCACCTCGCCCCCCCCCCCCCTTCCTGGCTTAGCTGACAGCGCTACCATGGAAAGGAAGGTTTCCACTACACACAAAGATACTGGGCCCTCGCCCCCCCCCCCCCTTCCTGCTTAGCTGACAGCGCTACCATGGAAAGGGAAGGTTTCCACTACACACAAAGAAACGGGGCACCTCCCCCCCCCCCCCCCCCCCCTTCCTGGCTTAGCTGATAGCGCTACCATGGAAAGGGAAGGTTTCCACTACACACAAAGATACTGGCTCCTCGCACCACCACCCTTCCTCTCCTCTCCAACATATCTACTCCCTCGGGGATGGGCAAGGAGATGGTGTACTTCAGAGAAACCGTCATCCTCCCCCCTTTGTCTGCCACCCCCTCCCCCCATATTCACCACTCACACGCTGTTGTGTGCGTGGCTAGTGAATGATTCCCAATTATGGTCACCACGCTTTGTTAATTTGCTAAAAAGCATGTTTCACAAATTTTCTGTACATTACCTCACACTGTAGAGGTAGGAGATGACCCCCCTCCCCCTAACCCCCCCCCCCTTTTTTTTCTTTTCTGTAGTAACACAAAGTCAGCTCGAACCGGAAGTGGACTGGGTGGCTTAGCCTATCAAAAGGGGAACCAGAAGTGGACTGGTGGGATAGCCCCATCAAAAGGGAACCGAAGTGGACTGGGTGACTTTGCCTATCAAAAGGGGAAACTCTTTGAACAAGCTGATCACCCACAATAAATCAAGGAAACTATTTTTTCGGTTTTGGGAGATTATCATTGCTTTAGAAAGCCAGGGGTTCAACGTATAACGTAGCCCCAATATTTGGTGACACTAGCAGATGATGAATGAGTATTTTTTTGCAAAGCTTTTGCCATAATTTGGTAAAAACACAAGATTTCGTTTAAAATTTTTTGTTAACCATCGATTTTTTGCCAATCGTACTATCTGTTAAGAAAATAACTAAATGAAAAATTCTAAAACAAAAAGCGCATCCTGTACTGGGTCAAAATTCTTGTTTATGAATACGTTGATTGTCGACAATTTTAAAGTGTGGCGAAAGTCTACACACATTGTACATGGGCTAATGATTCCAAGTTACTGCAATTTAATTCATAAGAAAATTTTAAAGAGTTGTTTGATTAAAACTTTTTAGCATATATACTAAAACAAGTTTTTTACTGCCCTACCCTTTGTTAAACCTACTAAAAATCTAACAAAATGGAGATTGATGATTATGCAGATATTTTTGATCGGGGGCTATCCTTTGTTCGGACTACACATTTACTGAAACCAGAGGGCAAGGAACATTTTTCCCACCATTCTTGAGTAGTTTAACAGCCCGGGAGAAAAATGTAAAATTTTCTTTTGATACTGACTGGAAATTTTCCCATCCATAACTAGCAAGAAAGGGGGGGGGAGAAATTTGAAAACTCTAATAGAGGAACACCCCCATGGAACACACCAACCCATTACCAACTCTCATCACAGTTACAAAAATGAATAGGAAGACAGAGCGTTACAGGGGGCAGTTAAACACATTCTTTCATCCAAACACCATCTAACAATGACGGGAAAGGGAACAGGGCCCATCTCCTGCGTCAAAATTTGTGTTTTCCGCTGTATTCACACTTAAGTGAAGCTGAAGAAAAGCCCTTCATCATGATGTTTTAAAAAAACGATACCTTATTTCCCTTTAACTAAGGCACAACGCACACAAAAGGAAAAGGCGAGGGGTTTGGGGGAGAGAGAGAGAGAGAGAAGAGAGAAGAGAGGAGAGAGAGAGGAGAGGAGAGAGAGGGGGAGTGAAAGGGGAGGGGAGAAGAGAGAGAGAAGAGAGAGAGAGAGAGGGGAGAGGGAAGAAAGGGGGGAGGGAGGGAAAAGAAGCCCAAATGTTTTAAAAAACAAAAAGTAACTGAAGAATTTTTCCCGATATTCGAAATCGATTCCCATTTTTAACTGTTTTGCTTTTCACAGAAGAACACCACATGCTTTTAAGCCTATTTTTACAATGCGTACCTAAAGTTCAAACTTTCCAAACACATTAATAAACACACGGCCACCAACATTTTGGAATCTGATATAGGAAACCAGGGAATGAAGAAGCTGGGTTGGGCTGAAAAGGGGGCACTTTGGTTTTTAACTGAACGCATTCATAGACCCTGGCACTCAAATTTTAGAATGCAGGGTTTAAAATACTTTCCAGACGAGCGCGGCAGAGCAACGTCGCTTCCCTGCATGCGCGTGCACCGCACGTGCTTACAACCGTTGCAGACGCGCGATTTTCGCACTTTTTTAAAATTTTATTTTACGTCTCCTAATCCTTTGTTTTCACGTGACGTCATAGATTGCTGTGCACCACGCCGGCGGCCATTTTGTTTCCCTAAGTACGATGCTATCTGTGGTGTTTTCGGCTGCTCAAATCGGCCAGGTGTTCAGAAATATATATCCATGCATGTTACACACACACACACATATGAAAGCAAAGACATGATACACATATGACATCACACCAATGAGATAAGCATCTGATAGAATTGAAAGCTACGAAGATCTACACACATAAAACTATAGGTACATACATTATAGGTGCTACATACATGTAGCTTTATGTACCTGGTTTATGCCATTGTCCGCTGTGAACAAAGAAACAAAATTAAGTTGTTAACAATTATTTGTCATATCAGTGCCGTTATGTTTCAGATCCTGAGTGATATGTAACTATCACATCCCCCTCCCTACTTCCCCTTACATAATTACAGCGAGGCCCAGAGCATTACAGCTGGTATTTTTTAATTATGAAAAAAATCCTATGAAATTCGTGTTCCTTATTCTCAATTATTCAAAATTTTATTTATTTTTAGCACAAATTATAGCCCTATTGCTCATCATAGTAACTGTTCAGTACGATGTAGGCCTAGGTGTGACGAAAAAATATTTACCTTTGCTTTCATCAGATGGATACCATCGATATCTTTGTGAAGGATTTCTTGCACCCAACCATCCTGGAAAACTTGTACGCTTCCAAGGATTTATGGTTTCGTAACTGTTCTTTAGTGTAGGCAGATTCTTTCAACACAAAAAACTGTATGATATCGAAGTTGACAACATCAGGCCATTGGTCACGATCACCCTTGAAGTTGAAGTCTTTGGTTGAGAGAATGTACGGATCAACACCAATTGTAGCAATTTTCTCATCGTAACGTTTTGCAACGTCACCTGACAAACCCTTGCGATATTCAGAGACAGTCTTGACAATGTCACCATCCATCATTGATAGTATATCACGATTATTTGCATAGATAGCCGTCGGCGTTTCACGTGTTAAAAGCTAGGGAAGCAAAATGGCGGACAAGTCGATCGCGCTAAGTATTGTGGGTATTTGTGTTCTATTTAGTGACGTCAGTGAAAACGAAGGATATAAACCTAACAAGCAATTGTTATATATCAACGGAAAGGGTAAAGCGCAAACTTTGTAATGAGCATAGAATTAAAATATATTTTGAGTAAAATAGCAACGCTACTGTTACAGAAACAACATAAGTAAAATGTAGGAGAACACAATCTTGTTTACCTTTGTTTGGTTAGTATGACAACAGCAAATGAGGAAGAAAAGGGGCATAAAACTTCGCTCTTACTTTGAACAGATGCAGAGAAAGCCTGAGGTATTCAATATGTGTAATCCAAGTGAATTCTTTTGTTCTTTTTTCTTTTTTAAAGGCAATTAAATCATTGCACACAGTACACACACATTTCACTTGTTTCGGCTTCAGATGATAAGACTTATAAAACTATTAAGTACACAGAGCAAATAAAAATCAAGCTCAGATTCTTTTCGATAAACTTGTACACCAGTTTACCCCCCTCATTTTCTGAACTACTTTGCTGAACCAGTTCTAAAACCACGTGTCATTTTCCTTCTGCCCGATATATTGGTGAAGCAGGAAATTCCACACGTGCTTTCCAGTGCCAGACGGGTCTCTTTGTTCGGACTACTCTGGGTCCCAGTCATCGCTAGTGCATGTAAACTTACCCTTCCAGTGGCTAGAACCCTGTTCTAAATATTTATGGCAGCTGCATCCCCTAGACGGTAGACGAGAGAACATGGGAATTTTTTTTAGTTGTGCCGTCATGGAGGCACGGCACGTCCGAGCAGTACAGCAGTGCTGCCGTCACCAGGGCACGGCTCGTCGTGAACGGGTCGACAGAGTTGCCGTCACTATCGCACTATTTTCCACAACGTATAACTGCCTGAATTCACAAAACATCTTTTAGACTTTATTCTGCAAAACTTTTTTTTCAGCTCTGTCCAGGATTAGAGAAATCTTAAGTGAACAGAGTTGATGTGTTAGTCAGGCTTAACACACCAAGGCTATCTCTGTACTCATACACACGTATGCGCACTCATGCACCCGCCAAACTTTGTGAGAGATTTCACTCCCTTGACAAGCCCTATTACCACAAAATGACGACCCCCCCCCCCCCCCAAACAAATAATGTTGATATTTGGATATGTATGCAAAATTCGGGATTTCAGGAATGGTTTCAGTCGTGTGGAATTCCACAAAATAATCAGAGCAGGGTTCCTACAGACTCCCAAGAACAAAATTCAAGGGGTTTTCAAGGAGTTTTCAAGGAGTATTTATTTTTCTATTGTAAGGCTACATTATTTGCGTGAAAATTGAAAAAAAGAATTGGCAGTTTGATTTTTCTGTGTTAAGGTTGATAAAAAAAAAGTTAAAACTTTTTTTTTGTACAAAGAAAACAACAAATTTTATTTATCAACCGGAACACAGAACAATCAAACTGCCATTTTTTTCTTTCCAGTTTTTATCACAGTGAGTGTGCCAGTACACCACACATTAGAACATTAACAAACCCAGACTCTTTATATTAAATGCTAAAACACTAAAGTCAGCAAAAATATGTCCATTTGTAAGAGAACATACAGACTATGCACGGTGTGTTAAGAGACTGGTTGGAGAGAAAAAAGAAAGAAAAAAAAATAGTTAAAAAAAATAATTACAAACGTCGCGTGCGTTAATAGCAAGGGAGATAATTTGTAACTTCATCATGAAGTTACAAATTACCTCCCTTCGTAACAGCAGACGGCAATCCAGGATCGCGACAATGTGAACATTTGTTTTAAAATAATTTTTCATTAGCTTCAATGCAGAAAAATCAAACCGCCATTTCTTTTCGCCACATTAAAATTTTCTGGAGCTGATGGTTTGATTTTCAAAGGTTTTCAAGGAGGTTTGGTCAACAGAACCACATTTTTTTAAGGCCGGTGTTGCGTGCACGACTAGTCGTGCGATAATACGACTCACAACCCAGTCCGGATATTGGCACGACTAGTCGTGCGACGAAGAAAACTGGTGTTGCGTGCACGACTAGTCGTGCGATAATACGACTCGCAACCCAGTCCGGCTATTGGCACGACTAGTCGTGCGACGAACTAAAGAATGGTTACGTGCACGACTACTAATTATGCAATGACCTCACTCCCTCTCTCTCCCAAGCAAAAGAGGATGAATTTACACAATGAGAGAAAGAGGGGGGGGGGGGGGGCGTGTACACACACACACACACACACACACACACATATACACACACACATTCACTGACAGTGACACATTCACTGACAGTGACTCCCTTAATCTTAGTGAACGCACTTTAGGCGTGAGCGATGATCATTGTTTGTGTCTCCTTATAAAGTTTGCTACAAGCAGGTAGCCAACTGAAAGTCACCTATCTTTGAATTGGCAAGATGGAACACAGTGTGACTCCATCCAGCTTTGCTAAGGATTCCTCCTTTGCCACCTATGAAGATTTCGAGAAGGCCCTCAATAACTACCAGCAGCAGACAAGAACTGTTTTTGTGAAGGTTGACAGTAAGACTGTTGAAGCTGGTAACAAGCTTATTAAAGACCCAGCCAACTTTTTCCCCAAGGAGCATCGATACAAGTATGTCAAGTACAGCTGCAAGCATTTTGGTGATCAAGTCGACCCAGCAAATTACCCAGGGGGACTGGGCAACGAAAAATGCAAAGCTCATGGCGATCAGGATGTGCAGCCAGCATCAAGGTTCTGTCCAAGAAAACTGCCCTTGTGATAACTGACATGGTGGAGGAACACAATCATCCAATTACTAGCGATCCATCTATATACCCGGAAAATCGGAAGCTGAATCAAAATCAGTTAAAGGTGATCTCTCTCTCTCTCTCTCTCTCTCTCTCTCTCTCTCTCTCTCTCTCTCTCATCTCTCTCTCTCTCTCTCTCTCTCTCTCTCTCTGTATGTCGAAATGAATACAAGGGGAAACATAGACAAATAATTGACCATGTTGAGATGAAGTATACAAAATTAAGAAGGTAAACCAGGAAATGAAGGTAGGAAAATTTGTAAATTTGTTTTTTCTGGTTGCGTACTCATGTGAATAGGCTGATGGCCTCACATTAAAGTCACGAGTCTGTGTGTGTGTGTGTGTGTGTGTGTGTGTGTGTGTGTGTGTGTGTGTGTGTGTGTGTGTGTGTGCATGTGTGCGTGCGTGCGTGCGTGCGTGCGCGCGCGCGTGTGCGTGTGTGTGTGCCACCACCTATGCGTTTGTGTCTCTCTATATATATATCTCTCTCGCTCTTTGTGTGTATCCATGTGTGTCTTTGCCCCGTTTTTTCTCTCTTGCAGGATGTTGAAGAGATGTGTGAATTGGGCGTTAAAACATCAGCCATCCGGAAACACGTCCAAGGTGCTGTTGGAAAGAAGCTCACGTTCAGAGACATCACCAATATCAGACAGCGTCTCAACCAGAAGAACAGTGGTGGAAAAGACCAGATGGAACAATTATTGGATGTCCTCGACGAACTCATTAGAGAGGATCCAACAGCCACTGTTACCCCTGTCGTCGAAGAAGCAACCAACGAACTGCAGATTTTATATTTCCAGACGACAGCGATGAAAAAGCTATATCATACATACGGGGACATACTCTTCATTGACGGGACCTACTGTATCAACAAGCTACGGATGCCTCTTTATTGTTTGATGGTCATGGATGGGAATGGCCATGGGCAGATAGTGGCCTACGCGCTTGTCAAAAGTGAAACTCTAGATGTTATCACCTCTGTTCTTCGCCTGTTCAAAGAATCCAACCCAAGTGATGAAAAACTTGAACTTGTCATGATGGACAAAGACTTCACCGAAATTACATCTGTGAACACAGTATTCCCACTGGCCAAGACTCTGATCTGTCGTTTTCACGTTCTGAAAGCGTTCAAATCATCTACCACTGTGCACGAGCCCAGCCCAGACAAGAGAGACGAACTGCGAAAGATTGTAGAACAGATGGTTTACTGTACAGATGAGGCAGAGTATGATCGTCTCTACTCTTCCTTAGGTGCAATCTCCAAAGCCTTTCACAAATATTTCACATCCAACTGGCATGAAGTGCGCACTAGTTGGGCCGGTTGTCACGTGCGTCAAGTCAGGCATTACGGTAACGTGACGAACAATCGGCTCGAAAGTCACAATCAAAAGATTAAAAACCTAGTTAATCACACCTCCTCCCTACCCGAACTTGTGCGCCAGTTGCTGGCATTCCACAAACAAAAAGTGACACAGTCATCACAGGCAGCGACACTGGCAGCGCTTAAGACACACTATGACACAGGATGCACTATTCCTGCCGATATGCTCTCATCAATGTCAGCTGTCTGCACGCCTTATGCAGTGCGGCTGATGAAGGATGAGTACAGCAAGATTTCAGCCACTATGCGCTTCAGTGGGGATGAAGAATGCACAACTGTGTATGAAGGCAAAGACACATACATTGTGAAACAGTCAAAACAGTGTACTTGCAGTCACAATATAAACCATGCCCTGCCATGCCGCCACATCTTCGCCACACGCCAGAAGACAGGATTTCCTGAATTTATCGAGGCCCTTGTGACAGCACCAAGGTGGCTACTCAGCCAAGCAGATCTGGATCCTATTGCAGTGCGACATCCATGTCTAGTTTATTCGAGTTCTCCCCAGAGGAAGAGATCCAGCAAGCAGCAGAAGTTCCGTACTGTGAAAGACGTGTGCAACGAACTCATTGGAATTGTGACATCAGTTGGGCAGGTTCAGTTTGAGGAGAAAATGAGCCTGCTGACTAGGCTTGTGGAGATGTGGAAGGATAGCAAGAATGTTGACATTGTTGAAATTGTGCAGAGTGCAGTGGGAGAAGGGGAAGTTGGTGCTGGAGTTGTATCTATAGCTGGGGCTAGGTTTTATGTAGGTGGTGATGGACACGTTGATGAGGGTGGTGATGTACACGGTGATGAGGGTGGTGATGGACACAGTGTGGGTGGTGATGGGACAGCTGATGAGGGTGGTGATGGACACGGTGATGAGGGTGGTGATGGACACAGTGTGGGTGGTGATGGACACAGTGCGGGTGGTGATGGACACAGTGCGGGTGGTGATGGACACAGTGCGGGTGGTGATGGGACAGCTGATGAGGGTGGTGATGGACACAGTGTGGGTGGTGATGGGACAGCTGATGAGGGTGGTGATGGACACAGTGTGGGTGGTGATGGGACAGCTGATGAGGGTAGTGATGGACATGGTGATGAGGGTGGTGATGGACACAGTGTGGGTGGTGATGGACACAGTGCGGGTGGTGATGGACACAGTGCGGGTGGTGATGGACACAGTGCGGGTGGTGATGGACACAGTGTGGGTGGTGATGGGACAGCTGATGAGGGTGGTGATGGACACAGTGTGGGTGGTGATGGGACAGCTGATGAGGGTGGTGATGGACACAGTGTGGGTTGGTGATGGGACAGCTGATGAGGGTGGTGATGGACACAGTGTGGGTGGTGATGGACACAGTGCGGGTGGTGATGGACACAGTGCGGGTGGTGATGGGACAGCTGATGAGGGTGGTGATGGACACAGTGTGGGTGGTGATGGTGATGGACACAGTACGGGTGGTGATGGGCATGGTGTGGGTGGTGTTGGGACAGCTGATGTGGGTGGTGACTTTGAACATGCACCACCTCCACCTATCTTTCACAGAGGGATCAAGGATTTAGAGGTGCGCGGGGATGTAAAATGGGAGGTATCAGAGCACCAAAGGTCAACAGTGTTCTTGGGAGGCCAAAAGGGGCATCTTTAACTGTTGTTGGTCGTAAAAAGCGAAAAGGAGGTGCAACCAATCAAAGACCAAAAAAGAAAGCAAAAAAAGTAAAACAGAGTTTGCACAAGTAGATGAAAGTGAAAAGTGCGAGATTTGTGGCTTGGAAGATCCTCCCAAGCATCTCTATCCTGATGCGACTGTTGACTGGACAGGGTGTGACACATGCAATACATGGTATCATGTCTGCTGTCTTAGAGATGCAGGGGATGGGGCTGGGTGTTCCCATTGATATATGATAATACGTTGTGCATGTCATTAAGATTTTTTAAAATTGAGTCATTGTGTAAATTTTCTTTTGCTTGGGAGAGAGAGAGAGAGTAATTAGTAGTCGTGCACGCAACCATTTTTTAGGTCATGAGAGTAATTAGTAGTCGTGCATGCAACCATTTTTTTAGGTCATTAAGATTTTTAAAAAATTGAGTCATTGTGTAAATTTTCTTTTGCTTGGGAGAGAGAGAGAGAGAGTAATTAGTAGTCGTGCACGCAACCACTTCGAAAAGTCGCACGACTAGTCGTGCCAATAGCCGGACTCGGTTGGGAGTTGTATTACCGCACGACTAGTCGTGCACGCAACCACTTCGAAAAAGGCACACGACTAGTCGTGCCAATAGCCGGACTCGGTTGGGAGTTGTATTAC
>CM031601.1:0-7500 GCA_018398815.1 Conus ventricosus
AAAAAATTGAAAAGCATCAACTCTGCCTTTACATGTAAGTCTTATGCCAGAGGACAATAGTCGGAAAGAGATGAAATAAAGCCATATGGGAATAAACAGTACATCCTCCACAGAAGAGAATCAGTTTTGAAAGATGCTTCAAACAAAATTACAGTTCATTTCCGCAAATGAAATTAGGAGACACGTTCCAATGATATTTGAAATTTCTGTTTTAAAATATGAGGAAAGGGATGGGGTTGGGGGCGTTAGTGACGTCCTTTTAAAAGGAATTCTAATTAGCTGGCAAAACTTAGGCGTTGAAAAACTTAAAGTTACTGTCGTCGTTCTTTACGACGGTGGGGGGATTAAGGTCTTTACAACCAGTGACAAAATCAATATTAGTCAAAATTTAAAACAATCTTACAGAACTGAATTGGATTAATCTTACACATTTAGATCTTATAGGATTTTATTAACTGAACAAGTTTTGACAGGGGAGTATGTAAACATAATAACTGGATTAAATTAAATTCTGTTATAAAACTATGGAGCAGTTAAACTTTATGATAAAAGAGCCTCATTGTTTCACTAATTTGTGGACAGACTGGTTGTGGAAAAACAATATTTGTCCTTGACCTATTACAAACAGTTTATCGCTATAATTTTGATTATGTTTGGGGAATTTTCTGTACAACCTTGAATTTAACAAAGCATACCATGATAAAAGGGTTTTATGGACAGATGATGACATATATTTAGTTGATCCTAGCAATAAACTGAGTGAGTGTTTAGAATACTTTTATAGAGCGTTTAAAGGAACCAGACACTATTTTTTATAGATGACTGTTTAGCAGAAAGAGACATAGTTAAAAAGAGAAACACTTTGTCAAAACTAGCCTTCAGTGGGAAACATGCTGGAATAAGTGTGTGGATTTTATGTCAAAAATAAATCAGTTTTTAACCCGTTGAGCGCCTTTAGTCAGTCAGCTGACGCGGAAATAAAAGTGCTTTCCATGTGCCTATGGGCAGTCTCCTGACGTCATGCATTTTTCTTGAGTTTTCATTCGTTACTATTTCTATCAACGGACTCAAATAGAGTTTGCGTAGAAAGCCTTATATGTCTGTAGTCTTAAAATAATATGTAAATGACCACACGTGAGGGGAAAGCCCATTTATTCTTATCACTGACTGGGTGACCAGCCAGCACTTCGTGTCTCGCTTGCAAAGATGGCGGCGCAACCTTCGTTGTCGAAGCGACCAGCGACCAAGTCAACGTATTTACACAGCTGAGCAGGCTCTGCTGATGATTTTTGACAAACACAATAATCTTTTATTCAACGACTAACTCGAGCATGAAGGTGAGATGATGATAGTGGTGGAATTGCCGACCATATTCGTCAGTTATTGAGTAGGGCTCTGTGACCTCAGTGTGCGTTCAGCTGACAGCGTCAGTCGAACGAGCCAGCCAAGTGTGTACTCTGCACTGCGTGCTGGTGTCCAGTGATGTGAAATCAGTGCGAGAGGGGATCGTGGCCTGCTCGTGGCGTGACACGGTGCAGACGAAAAGGTAGGGAAGATGAGGAGTGAAAGAGAGGTTGAAGTTGAGCAAGGGGTGTGGTGGGGAGGGGGGGGGGGGGCGTGGTCGTGGACTGGTCAGTCTGCATCGAGTGTGAGCGTCTTGATAGACTTCCAAACTGTTTTACTTTCATTTACAGGTGTAGTGTGACAATACAAACTTTATTTTCAACTTTTTTGCTGTGTGTTCTTGTTTGGATGTGGTAAATACATATGTTTTTGATCGTGCAAAAAAATCTATCCAAATCTACAAGCCTAAATACTTTGTATTATCAAAATTAAAACAAAAGAAGCCCAGATTCAAAATCTTTATTCAATTTCCTTCAAAAATGATATTGATTTCATTTTTCTATCTTTTGTAGTTTCTGAGCTAGAATTTTTGTTAATTATGACCCCCAAATCATGAGATTTCCCCGGCACCTGGAACACCTTTGTTTGTACTATTGTGAGGCACTGAACGGGTTAAAAGACTTTAGAGAACAGTTAAAGACTGTAGTTTTATTTCACATGAAAGAGACAGACGCATTTGATGCATGTATGCGCGAAAATGATGTTATTGAAAATGATCAGGAAAAACACAGGATAAGCAAAAACTAAAATCTGAAAAGTTTAGTAAATTAGTTTTGAAAACGGACAATCCTACACAGTATGTTTGTTTGTAGGGTCGTTATTTTTTGTTTATTGAAAAAATGTGTGATGGATTATCATTTTTAATTCATTGTTGAAGTCTTACTTGTCAGAGAACGGGGAAAAGCTCATTCTAGGGTCACCCACCCGAAAACTGGTTTGAGGGTGTGTGAGCTAGAATGAGCTTTTCCCCGTTCTCTCATTGTCATTGTTGTAATAACGGCAAATGAAACAAACTGCGGCGTTACTGAAACACGACAAAAAAGCAGAAGAGCACACAAAACAAAGTGTGAAGTAACGACAATTTATTGCACGACACAAAACAGGACAAGAAATTTCGGCAAAATGCCTTCCTCAGCGACAAACAAAAAAAGGTACAGACATAAACATGCACAATACTCCCCTTGTGAAGTCGAAGTGGTGAGTGAAGTAGAGGGGGGGGAAGTGGAGAGGGGGTGAGTAGGGGTTCAAGGATAGGGCACGAGGAAGGGAGGGTAGAGAAGTGAGGAGGAGGAAAGGAGAAAGGGAGGAGAGAGGGGAGAGAGGGGGGGGGGGGGGGGAGAAAAAAGGGGGGAGGACAGAGAGAGAGTGGAAGGAGGGGAGAGTGGAGAATGAGAGAGAGAAGAGGGGGGGGGGGGGAAAGGAGAGTGGTGGAGGGGAGGGTGGGAGGTAGTAGTGGGTGTGTTGCAAATGAATGAAATGAACAAGAGAAGCACATAAATAGAACAAAACTGAAAAAGCATTTTAAAGACAGTGGGGGGGGGGGGGGGTGGGGGGGGGGGGGGGGGGGGGGGGGGGGGGAGAAGGAGGTCGGGCCGCCTAAAGCATCCGACCCAAGTCTGACCCAAGGGTAGTTGCCCTACCCAAGCACCAAGGGGTGAGGGGGAAAACGGAGGACCCCGAGAAAAAACCCACTAGCCAGACGCAGCTAAGAGCTGCAAGGCTCACCCCCCACACACGCACAAAAAAAAAAAAAAAAAAAAACTTGCCCGCGGGCAAAACCACACACACACACACACACATAAACACATACAAGTGCGTGCGCGCGCATGAACAAACACGTACGCACTCATATAAAAGCCAATAAGTGCCCACAGGGGGGGGGGGGGGGGGGGGGTAACAGTGGGGAATATATGGGTAACTGTGACGCGCTCTGTCCAAGCCGAGCTTGCAGCTTTCCTCAGAGGGTCAAACAGCTGACGGCGCAACCAGGGAAGGCGAAGGCCACTGTGACGCGCTCTGTCCAAAGCCGAGCTTGCAGCTTTCCTCAGAGGGTCAAACAGCTGACGGCGCAACCGGGGAAGGCGAAGGCCATGTCGGTTTCGCAGGTTGGGGGTTGTTTTCCCCCGGTGTTGGTCTTAGTCGGTGTTGTCTCGGACGCCACCCGTCGCTCCCTTGGCTTGAAGTAGAGGACAGGCATCTGCAATGTCAGGTAGCTGTAGCGTCTGGCGGGGCTTTGAGGTAGTCGGGACTGGATTTGAGGTGGTCCTCACTCGACGATAGAAAAACCAACCATGCACATAAGTACAAAAGGGGGAAAGGAATCATAAGTCATTGTCCACCTGAGTTGTCTGGGGGAAAAAAAAAGTACACAGAATTACTAAGCTTTTTCATTCATACCAGCTGGATTTCTGGTCCCCCAGTTTTTGAATCAGGTGAACCCATATCCTTCCTGTCTCTAGAATCACGGGTTTTCATGAGCCACAAGCCCTTCACTCTTGCATTGTAAAACGGAATGGCTGGGGAGTTGAAGTGCTTGGTTTACTGGTTTGCCCCTGTTGTATTTGATGTCAGCGAGGTGTTCCTTAATCTGACAGTCAAATTTCGTCCAGCCCTCGCCGATGTAAAGTTTAGAACAAACGGTGCGGGGAAATGATTAGACCAAGTTAGTGGTTTGGAAAGTTGAAGAATTTGGAGACATTTCATGCGTGAACTGGGTCCTTTCACTTCAAGGGCAGTGCAGATGAAGGGGCAGGTCTTGCAGTTGGGCAGATTGCAGGGGCTTGTCCCTGCAGAAGATTGACGTCTGTGAGGCTGGAGACTGGAACGCCCCAAGCAATCAGGGATATTCTTGTCCCTTTTTGTAGGCAACTAAGGGGGCTGGGAAAAAATTCTAGCTGAGTGGCAAAAGACTGAAGGATGTCCAGTTGGTTTGGAAAATTTTTGCGCACCTGGTGGGTAGAAGGGTGGTAGAGCAGGCTGACAACAGTCGTCTCGGGTTGATTCATGGTTTGGGTTCCAGAGCTTGTGGACGGGCGATGAGCTGGACTTTCGGGAGAGCACGATCGATGATGTTTTTGGGGGTATGGCGATCAAGGAAGAACTGTTTCATTTCAAGGGCTTTTACGTTAAAGACAGTGTTCTCAGAGCAAAGTCTGGGGAGCCTCAAGAACGAGAATAGGGTATGCGGGTTTTGGTACGGGGATGAGTGACGATCTGTTAGTCGAAAATAAGAGTGGGAGTCCGTAGGTTTGTAGTGGATGGAGGGGGAGAGTCCACTATCATGATGGAGAGATTCAGTCAAGAAAGTGATGCACTTGTCAGATATTGCGTAAATGAACTTGATAGCTGGAAAAGTTTTGGACTGCTGTGATGAAGACATGGAGATCAATTGATGGCATGGAGGTAGCACCAAGTCCGTCATCGATGTAGCGTTTATAGAATTCAGGGATAAGAACCAAAGGTATTGTTGCAGGAAGTTGTGTTCAAAGTACCCCATTTAAAAGGCAAAGCGTAGCTGGGGCCCATTTTGGTAAACCCCTGACGACCCCCACTGATTTGTTTGAAAAGTGTCGCAAAGGAAGGTAAAGGTGTTGTTGGTGAGGACAAGTTTCCCCAAGGCGAATGAGAGTGGTAGTTCAGGGGGAAAGGGGCTGTTCTTTGGTTGAGAAAAAATGACAGGGCTTGCAGTCCATCTGCAGGGGAATACTATAATACAGAGATGTCACGTCGAGAGTGAATAGATAAATTTGGCTGAAACTTTGGTTGAGGTGGAGGTCATTAATGAGACTGAGAGCAGAGTGGTGTCCTTGAATGAACGGGGCAGGTCTTGAACGAGGGGGTGGAGGGTGGAGTCGAGGTAATTCAGAAATTTTCTGTGGGGCAACTGCAGGGTGGAGACGACCAGGGTGCTGGCTTTGTGAATTTTGGGCAGAAGGTAGAAAATTGACTCTCTGGTCTTGGCTTTGATTAACAGTTTAGCCGTAGGGGTAAGGCCTTTTTGACAAGAGCCTTAATGGTTTTTGAAATAGTTTTTCCCGGTCTACTGGAGGGTGGGCTGTTTCAGTTTTTGGTAGCTGGGGGTGTCGTTGATTGCCTGAGAGCTTCTGCTATATATAGGTTTCCTGTCCCACACCACTACCGCACCACCTTTGTCAGCTGGTTTTAAAGACAAAGTCATCCCTCTTGTGGAGGGACTCAAGAGCTTGAATTTCGTGGGGTGAGGTGGAAATCGTGCTGGGGGAGAATTTAAGTTGCGTAATTCAGAGAGGCAAGTTTGATGTAGCATTCAACTTCATTGTTCCCACGGGGTTCTCGGTACACAGGGGCGTGGAAAGGTTTGTGAAATAAATCATCGTCAGGGTTAAAGGTGCGTTTGGAGGGGACCAAGCACGGCCATCCATCTTAAGGAAACGAAAGAAGCGTTTGCAGTCAAAGGATGACGTCGTACTTGTTGGTGGAGGGCCTCCTGGGGATGAATTTGAGACCCCAAGAAAGTACAGATTCTTCAGAGGGAGACAGATGGAGGTAGGAGGGAAAGCGGTGTACCATTTATCACATTTGTTGTCAGTCGAAAGAGGCGAGGTGGTGAGGGTTCAGTAGGAAATCCAGGGGCTGCAGACGTCCAGGGGTGAAGGGGTGGCAGAGGCAGGAACAGGACTGGTACGCGACGGGCAAACCGCAGGAGGGGCGTCCACAGAGCGGGACAGGGTGGTGAGGGTGTCAGTCGAAGATCCAGGGGGGGGGGTGGTAGGTGTCCAGGGGGTGAGGGGGTGGCAGAGGCAGGAACAGGGCTGGTGCGCAAGAAGCCGGCTGTTGGAGGGGCTGGAAAGGAAACCATTATCACATTTGTTGTCAGTCGGAAGCGGCGAGGTGGAGGGTGTCAGTAGGAAATCCAGGGGCTGCAGACGTCCAGGGGTGAAGGGGTAGCAGAGGCAGACAGGCTGGTACGTGAAGGGGCAGCCACAGGAGAAGCATCAACAGAGCAGGACAGGGTGGTGAGGTGTCAGTCGAAGATCCAGGGGGGGCAGCGTCCAGGGGTGAGGGGTGGCAGAGGCAGGAACAGGACTGGTGCGAAGAAGCCCCGGGTTTGGGGGGGCTGGAAAGGGAAGTGTTTTCCCTACAAATCAAGAGAAATTTTGTTTATATACCTAGCACTTCTGCACTCACACACACGCACTTTACCTACCTGGTCATCCAGACTCTGCCTTGGGAGTTATGTCAGGATTCTTTCCAAGCCCTTCACTGGCATGAACTACCAAGTAAGGTCTGTCACACACAGTCTGCGACGCACTCTGTCCAAGCCGAGCTTGCAGCTTTCCTCAGAGGGTCAAGCAGCTGGTACACCGTCTTTCTGTCAGTGTCCACCTCCGGGCCCAGCAGTGGTACTGTCAGAACCGTCCTAGCCATTGTTGTAATATCCACATGGTCGTTTTTGTAATGTCCAAATTTTCACTGTAATAGCTTTCATATTGACATCGAAGTAATGTCCATTATTGTCATGTAGAAATGTCCACACTGTCATGTAGTAATGTTCACATTGTCATAGTAGTAACGTTCACACTGTCAGTGTTGTCGTGTTCACATTGTTACGTAGAAATGTCCATCATTGTCACTGCAGTAAAGTCTACGTTGTCATTGTAGTAATGTTGACATTGTCGTTGTAGTGATGTCAATAATGTGCCTTTTACATTGTTGTCAGTGTAACACTGTTCACATGTCATTATACTGTTGACGTGAGTGTTGTAGTAATGTACGCACTATCATTTGGTGGCTGAAGACTGTATTTTGAAGCCGTCATTATAGTCAGTTTCTTGGTGCTCCTTTTCAAGATTAAGATGATGCCGCGTTGATGACAACGATGATAACACTCCCTTGCTGCTGCTGCTGCTGCTCGCTGCTGTTGCTGATGTCATTCGTGCTGTCGTTCTCATGTTCTCGTTGTGTGTTTGTCGTTCTGCTTCTGTTTGTTATTCTTCTGCTATTCCTCTTCATGTTGCTGCTACTACTGCTGCAGTTGCTGCAGTTGCTGCAGCTGCTGCTGCTGCTGCTGCTGCTGCTGCTGCTGGTGATGGTGGATGTTGATAATGATACTGATCG
>CM031601.1:12500-30000 GCA_018398815.1 Conus ventricosus
AATGACTGTCTGCCGAATGAAAGACAGACATTACAAAGAAAAAAAAAAAGAAGAAATGATGACTGTCTGCCGAATGAAAGAGACAGACACATTACAAAGAAAAATGTACTGTCTGCCGAATGAAAGAGACAGACAAATTACGAAGAAAAATGACTGTCTGCCGAATGAAGAGACAGACACATTACAAAGAAAAATGACTGTCTGCCGAATGAAAGAACAGACACATTACAAAGAAAAATGACTGTCTGCCGAATGAAAGACAACACATTACAAAGAAAAATGACTGTCTGCCAAATGAAAGACACACACATTACAAAGAAAAATCACTGTCTGCCGAATGAAAGACACACACTACATAAAGAAAAATGACTGTCTGCCGAATGAAAGACACACACATTACAAAGAAAAATGACTGTCTGCCGAATGAAAGACACACACATTACAAAGAAAAATGACTGTCTGCCGAATGAAAGAGCACACACATTACAAAGAAAAATGACTGTCTGCCGAATGAAAGACACACACATTACAAAGAAAAATGACTGTCTGCCGAATGAAAGACACACACATTACAAAGAAAAATGACTGTCTGCCGAATGAAAGAGACAAACACATTACAAAGAAAAATTGACTGTCTGCCGAATGAAAGACAGACACATTACAAAGAAAAATGACTGTCTGCCGAATGAAAGAGACAGACATTACAAAGAAAAATGACTGTCTGCCGAATGAAAGAGACAGACACATTAAAAAAGAAAAATGACTGTCTGCCCCAAGAAAGAGACAGAAACATTACAAAGAAAAATGACTGTCTGCCGAATGAAAAAAAGACCCGAACATTACAAAAAAAATGACTGTTCTTTCCGAATGAAAGAGACAAAACACTTACAAAGAAAAATAAATGTCTGCCGAAAGAAAGAGAACACACACATTACAAAGAAAAATTACTGTCTGCCCGAATGAAAGAGACACACATTACAAAGAAAATCACTGTTGCCGAATGAAAAGACAGCACATAACAAAGAAAAATGCTTTACTGCCGAATGAAAGAGACACACACATTACAAAGAAAAACTGTCTGCCGATGAAAGAGACAGACACATTAAAAAAGAAAAATGACTGTCTGCTGAATGAAAGAGACACACTACAAAGAAAAATGACTGTCGCCCGATGAAAGAGACAACACCATTCCAAAGAAAAATAACGCTGCCGAATGAAGAACAGACAAAATAAAAAAGAAAAAAATGACGTCTGCCGAATGAAAAGACAGACACATACAAAGAAAAATAACGCCTGCGAATGAAAGAGACAGAACACATTTCAAAAAAAAAGACTGTCTGCGAAAAGAAAGAGACACAACATTACAAAAAAAATCAGTCTTCCGATGAAAAAGGGCACACACTTACAAAGAAAATTACTGTCTGCCGAATGAAAGAGACAGACACATTCAAAGAAAAATGACTGGGCCCGCGGAATGAAAGAGACGACACATTACAAAAAAATTACTGTTGCCGAATGAAAAAAGCAGACACATTACAAAGAAAATGACTGTCTGCCAATGAAAGAGACACACCTTTCAAAGAAAAATGACGTCCCCCGAATGAAAGAACACCCCAACAAAGAAAAAAGACTGTCTGTCGAAGGGAAAAAATCAGACATATTACAAAGAAAAAGACTGGCCCGCCGAAAGAAAGAGACAAACACATTACAAAAAAAAATGACTGTCGCCGAATGAAAGACACCACATTACAAAAAAAAATTACGTCTGCCGAATGAAAGAGAAAACACATTAAAAGAAAAAAGCGGGGTGCCGAAAGAAAAAGAAAACCATTTCAAAGAAAAAGACTGGCTGCCGAATGAAAGAGACAAACCATTACAAAGACAAGACACGACGCGTTTCGGCCTCTTTGGTCATCTCCAGGCAAGGCAAACAACGTTGAAGACAATGTATAACGGAAAACGAACAATCACCGTCACTCAAGGCACAAAACGTTCAACTGCACAAATCTGACATCAAATTCATCATGAATCTAAACTGATTGAAACGTACCTTTTCTCCTTAAAACCCGTGTGAGCGTCACACACGCACACACACACACCACAACACACACACACACACACACACACACACACACACACTACACAACACACCACACACATACACGCACATACACACACACACACACACACACAACACACCACACACACACACATAACACACACACACACACACACACACACACACACACACACACACTCAGAGAGGGAGAGAGAGAGAGAGAGAGAGGAGAGAGAGAGAGAAGAGGAGAGAGAGAGAGGAGAGTTACGAAACAGCGATTAAATGAAATATCGTTTTAACACACATACGTTTTTTCACGTTCATAATCTTTCGACAAGGAGAAGAGATATGTCAGTCAGTTGCAAGCTAAATCCTGGTCAACTTGTCATGGTGCTGACCTTCGGTGTCACCATGACGTCACCATGGCTGGTGACGGACATCCAATACCCGGTAGTGAAAGTCATTCACTCAGTCTTTCTAAGTGCACATTTCGCTTCGCTTCCCGTTTTGCGATGGAACGCATAGCGGCACCCGAAACCTGACATCAGTTTGTGTCATGAAAATTCAAACAAATCCTGAAGACCTTCTATAATGGCTATCACCATGTCCAAAGATGAGGTCTCCCCTGCCATTCATAGCCCAGTTCTTTAAAGAATCACATCTATCGGGTGCAGTATAATTAGCCATTCATAGCCCAGTTCTTTAAAGAAGCACATCTATCGGGTGCAGTATAGTCAGCCATTCACAACCCAGTTCTTTAAAGAATCACATCTATCGGGTGCAGTATAGTCAGCCATTCATAGCCCAGATCTTTAAAGAAGCACATTTACGGGTGCAGTATAATTAGCCATTCATAGCCCAGTTCTTTAAAGAATCACATATATCGGGTGCAGTATAATTAGCCATTCATAGCCCAGTTCTTTAAAGAATCACATCTATCGGGTGCAGTATAATTAGCCATTCATAGCCCAGTTCTTTAAAGAATCACATCTATCGGGTGCAGTATAATCTGCCATTCATAGCCCAGTTCTTTAAAGAATCACATCTATCGGGTGCAGTATAATCTGCCATTCATAGCATTGTTCTTTGTACAGTCACATCTGTCAGGAGCACTACAAACACCAAGTCTCGGTTCTCGGAACTCTCTTCCATTCCAAACGACAGATTGAAATTCTGCTGCATCTTTCAAACCCAGTAGAGAACTATAAAATGCAGCTTCTAACTCACTTTCGCCCTCAACCAGTTTTCGGGCGAAAGTGACCTAGAAGCTGCATTTTATAGTTCTCTGACAAGTAACCAAAAAATAACGATTATTTACAAAACAAACATACTGTGTAGGATTATCCGTTTCAAACTAAATTTACTAAACTTTTCAGATTTCAGTTCATCAAATGCGTCTCTGTCTTTAATTGTTCTCTAAAGTCTTTTAAAATCCGCACACTTATCCTAACATAATAAATCTTATAAAACGAAGTAGATAGACAGACAGACAGACAGACAATAGGAAGTTTTCCCACACTGCCGGAATACTCCACAGACATGGAAATACGGAGACCCGTATTAGGCCGACACCCGATTATTTAATTTGTGTTGTTGTGTCTTCTAACTTGGCAAGGGTTCGTGGATTGTGGTGTCAGTCGGCGTCAGTCCGCGTGGCCCCCTGTGATACCTGTAATTACCCAACTACAACCCTCCGCAGGTGGGACAGCCCACAGACTTACATTTATAGCTCCATGGGAACAGCCCACGGTCTGCAGAGTGCACGGAATGCTATTCACACACGACAAGAGAGCGAGCAACAGTAGTAATAATGTCAAAGCAAGTTCTGTGACTTAGTTTTCCTTGCGTGACATATTTCTAGTCGCGTGACATTGTTTCTTTTGCTATGACCTATGACATTGTTTTTTAGTGTTGACATTGTTTCATGGTGTTGACATATAAAAAGGTATTGACCTGTTTATAGTTACGGGTTCTTGGAACATGCAGTTAGTTTCAAAATGACGGATCAGACAACAACATCGGGAACACCAAGAACTGTTCAAAATTTTTTGGCCAGCATTCCATTTAAAAAAGAACATTTGGAAGAGCAAATAGCGAAAAAGAGAAAAGAGTTGAGAAAGATAAAGAGACAAAGAGCGAAACAAGAAGAAAGAGTAAAACTAGAAGGACAAAATTAAATCATTGATTGATAATGAAACAAAATTGAAAGCTGCTCTTAATGAATTAAATACTCAATGGGATGCAGCAGAGGATTCACAAGACATTTAAGGCAAGTTTATTATTTTTTAAATTATAGCGTGCAATCGTGTTTGTATATATGCTGTTATCGTTGTTGTTGTTTTGTTGTTTTACTAATAAAACTATATCATATTCTGGACATCCGTTTCTTATAAATAATTAAAGGTGCGCGCATGCACAACCCCCGCCCCACCCCCACCACACACACCCAAGTCACTTCTAAGTTCTTAACTTAAGTCATCCAAGTTACTTCCAAGTTCTTACTCAAGTTCTTACTCAAGTTCTTACTCAAGTCACCCCAAGTTTTTAATAAAGTTCTTAATTAAGTTCTTAATCAAGTTCTTAATTAAGTTCCTCTAAGTTTCTACTTAAGTCGCCTCAAGTTCTTAATAAGTTCTTGATCAAGTCACTCAAGATCATAAACTAAGTCATCCTCTAAGTACAACCAAGTCTTATTCAAGTTATCTTTTATTGTCAAAAAACAATACAATCTATGTTTTTGTCTTAAATAGTAGATGTCTAATATAGTACACACACACCTCAAAAAAACGCGTCATCGCTGAGAATTTTTGCTCGGCGTTCTCTGCGCGAGATCGGCCAGCATAGATTTTAATGAAGTTTCTTACATCCTAAGCAACCACATTGATTACATTTCTGGTCTATGGAATGTCTTTTATAGACTCCATGTCTTTATTTATTGATTCCATCATTTTAAAACAAATAATAATCCATCATGATCTATTTTTTTCAAAAAAATTTAAAATTAAGTTCTTAAAATATTATTACATTTCAAATGGATCAAAACGATCTTTTGTTGTTGGCGGTTTTGGCATGTTTTTGTCTTCTGTATTTAGTGGTTCAGGTTGTTTGGACTGCTTTGGTTTTTGTTGCCATTGTTTATATATTTTATAACCGTAATAACCGCCCCCAGCAGCAGCAAGGGCACCAAAATGGCAACAGTTTTAAGTTCAATATTCATGAAGACTTTGGTGCTGTAGGCCTTGAATCGCATGGAGTTTTTATAGCTGGCATTGAATCAACTTGTTCTGGCGTTGGCGGTGTTATGTTTTCATTATGAGTTATATTCTGTGATTGTAACATTAATTTTTTTTGTCTGTTCCACTCTGCTAATTTCTTCCTGCTTTAACACGCCAGGATGCTTTTCACTGGTCCCCACTGATTCAGTGTTTCTGATTCTGCTGATTTCTGGCTTGGTTACTTTCTCCACCTGATTCAGTGTTTTCTGATTCTGCTGATTTTCTGGCTCGGTCATTTTGAAGGGAAATAAAATCTATATGATTAAAAGTAATTAATCCCATGATTAATGGCGATAACAATGTTCCAAATCTGTAATATAGATCACAGCTTAGAGACTCTAATGACTTTGTTAAAACTGGATCCTGCGTTAAATCATACATAAAGTCTTGTTCAGAATCAATGGGAACAAATTTACTAACTAGTTTAGTGTACAAACTAAGAACCGTTTGCCCGACACTTTTTACCATTCTAGACCCCAGCTGCGCTTCATACCTGTTATGATACTTTATAATGTCTTGTGGCGACATCTGTTGAATCTGTTCTGTGCTGAATTCATTGCCGAGGAACTGTTTTGTTTTTCCGCATGCTGCCAAAGAATACAACCTCTCCTTTTTGGGCATAATAGCTTGGTCATCAACTTCTTCATTTGTAAGTCCAAGAAGGTTTAGGCCGCTCTGTAGCTCTAGCAGATCATCGGTGTTCATGTTTTTTATTAATTATAATTATTTTATTTTTTAAAATGAGCACCGAAAAAACTGTCGCCAACCTTGTATACCATTCTGCTGTTATTGGGGGCCTAAGTGTAGGATACACGATGCTTGGTAAAAGCCTGTTAAAAATTAAACCGGCAGATCTTGGCAAACTAGACTTTGAGGATTTAGCAAGCTGATTGCTGTTATAACAGCTTCGTTTGCTACGAAAGATTTTCAAATTAAGCAAAAATAAAATTTTCCAGGAAAAAAAATTATGAAAAAAAAATACATTTAAAAAAATGGCTTAAATTTGAAAAGATGATAGGGCGGCGCTGTGTGAATGCGCTCGCTTTTAGCGGAAGTAATTACGCATTTAGTAAACAAAGGGGACGAGGGCCCCGAGAAAAAAAAAGGACATAACAAAGCTAGGGAGCAACTACAGCTGCACAAGAAAAAAATAAAAAGCAGAAAATTTAAAGTTAATTTTCTTTAAACGTTTACTCTAAAAAAAAACGGGGAAACATGCTGGGCTTACACATTTAAAGATTTTGACAAGAAATAAAAAAATTTTTTATCTTGAAAACGGGCCCAAACCCCAATCGAGACTTTGCCCCCCCAAAAATTCAGTGACTTTTACACCATCAGAAAAAAAAAAAGGATGAAATAAATCGGGTTTATTGTCTTTGGCAGGACCTTTGGGTGTATTTTGTTGCACAAAATTTTTGGGCGGAATAAAAAATAACAAAATTTTTTATTCGCCAAAAGGATTTTGGGAAAGGGAATAACAGCAATAAAAAAGCTAAGCCAAGCGCGGGAAAGCCCAGCGAACAAACAAAAAAGGGAAAGGGTTTATCTAAACAAGCGTTTTGGGCAAATTTTTTTAACCTGCACCTAGGCAAATTTACAGAGACCGCACTTTGGGGAATACAATACCGAACGCCCCCACCCAAAGGGAAATTCAAATTTTTTCCCCCCATGTTTCGATTAGACGAAAAAAAATTTAAAAACGCACTCACAGTAAATTGACAAGCTTAAAGGGATACAAAAAATGCAAAAACCTTTAACCAAAAGAGTGTTTCGGCGGGTTTTGCGGGTGCAAAAAAAAAACTAAAAACCCAACGAGGCCCCCAAAACTTACCCCGGGGCTTTGATTCAACCCGATGATGGAAAAGAATTTAAAGGCCGAGTGGAACCCAATTATTGTTAAAACTTAGAGTTCCCATTAGAAGACCATCCCGGGATTTTCACAGATAAACAGCTTTAGTAAAAAAATTTTAAAACAAACAGTTATGAAAGACTTTTTTCCTTCCGTATCACAGAGATTTTTGAAAATTCCGCAACACAGAAATGGGTTAAAAACTCCCCTCATTTTTGGCGCGCAAGAAAAAAGGGGGAATTTTAAAGGGCTAAAACCAGTACAAGCAATAAAAAAAACAAACAATAAATTTTGCTGAAGACCCCGGGCAAAAACCCACAAACTTTTCCCGTTTGGTTTTAAAAAAAGGTCCCCTTTATTCCGGGGGAAGCAAAAGGGGACATTTCGCCACCCGGGAAACAGACCATTTTGGGGGTTTTTTTGTCTAAAAAATTTAAAAAAAATTTTAAAAAAATGAATCCCCCCCGAAAAATTTTACGAAAAAACTGACACAACGAAACAACTAGCTCCTCAAAGATTTTTGTGAAAAAGGGGAACTGCAAAATAATCCCCCCACCCCAAAATTTCCGTTTTTAAAAAAATTTTTGGGTTCTCCTATGTCCAATTGCAAATAAAAACTCTGGATTAACAAACACACGTTTTGTTTTTTGTTCTATCTAATGACTTTTTTGTTACAACATTTTGTGTTGATCTCATGTAGTTTAGATCGCATTTTTACGTTGTCATGAGGGAAAAAGTTTTTTGTAAAAAACAATTTTTTCTTTTAAAGTTGCCCTGCGAAAAATTTTTTGACTGCACAACACTGGAATTTTTCCTTTTTGGCTTTCTTAATGGTTTTCCCCTTTTGGCACGAAATACTGAAATTTTTTTTGGCCTTCCCCAAAAAACCCCTTTTTTAATCCCCTTTTCCAAAGATAATTAAATCTTTAATCTTTCCAAAAACCCTTTTTTTAAGGGAAATGAATGAAAAGGGGCGATTTTTTAGGGTAATCGGACGGGGTAAACCACCCTTCCCTGCCCTTTGGGCCCACTTCAAATTTCCCAAAGCTTTATAGTGTCTTCAGAAGGGATATCTAAAACCAAAACTATCTTTATCTGTGTAAGCACTCGGGAAATTCAGAAAAAGGGCTTAAAGTAGTCAAAAGAAATTCTAACATAAAAGTTTTGTTTAATTCTAAAACAGAAAACCCGATAAAAAGGGCCCTTGCCCAAATTTGACTTTTTTTTTTTTCATCTTATCCCAAAAAAAGCTGATCATAAAAATTTTCAAAAAGCCCTGAAAATTTTGGTTTTTTGAAGTCATTTTAAAAGGGGGGGGGGCCTTTCCTTTTTGGTGCCCCAATCTGACATCTTTGCGCTTGTGCGGTTTCTCCATAGTCTTTCCAAAAAAGCTTTTAAACATAAATTAAAAAAGTCCTTTTTTCAAAGGCATCTGTGGAAAAAAGTTCTAGATAAAGTGTTTTTCATGATGTTTTTTTTTTAAAGAACTTTTCTTAAAATCAAAAGAAATTATACGATAAAACAGCTGCAACTTCAAACCATGTTTAAAAAAAAATTGAGAATCTGTAATGGCAGACAAATTTGTTTTCCCTCGAAGTTTAAAGGCACAAGTTTAGGGGGTTCTGTTTTTGCCATCTTTAGGTTTTCTGCCCTAATGGATAGTCATTAGGGTCAGGATTTCGTGGGGATATTCTAAGCCCAATTTCCTAGAATGAAACCACGCTGTTGACCGGCGTCAAAATTCCCAACCCCCTTTAAATGCCCTTTGAATTTTTTTCGGATGGGTTGTTTGTGTGCATTTTAAAGTTACGAATGGAAGGATTGCGCCATTGCCCTTTAAAAACAGTTGTTTCCCTCTAAATCCCCGAGAAAAGTTAGCCCTTTTAAACTCGGATCATAATCCTAAGTATTTGTTGTTTGCTTTACAGAAAGGGTGCACACCTCCCAAATTTCCCCCTCCGCGCAATGTTTTAAATCATCTAAATCATTGGCAGGTAAAGACAAAAAATTTCCAATTGTACTCCGTAAACTTTAAGAAAGCACCCCAATCACCCCGGGCGCAAAAATGAAATGCGCAGGATCCAGGCTATAATGTTTCATCAGGCCCTTTTTTTTAATTTTAAAAGACGCCCCCCAACAACTTTACATCGGGCCATCAAGTAGGAGCAGGATATTTCCCAAATCTTTTTTAAAAATCAAAACTTTGCCAGGGCATCTTGAGCATGCTGTAATCAAAATTCACTGTTTGTCCTTTCTCGAGCTAGAAAAAAAAACCCCGCCTTTAGGGGGAAGTGTATTTTTCGTAAAACCCTTTCCCCAAAACTGTTAATGTTTCATAAAGGGTAAACCCCCTTTTTCTAAAAGATTGGGTCAAAATTTTTTCCCGTTATTGGGCGGGATTTCAAGGACTTAGTAGTGACTCTAATGACCCCAAATCATGTTTGCTTAGAGTCTAAAAAGCCCTGTTATTTAAAGCAAAACCCCTGATTTTCTGATAAATGCGAAATGCATGTTCCCTTGAAACCCTTTGTTTTACTGCTTGCATTAAAAAGGTGAGAGCCCGTAACCTCCAAGTTGTGAAAGAATATAGCAGTTCCCATGTTTTTGGTTAAAAACTTTAGTTGAATTTTTGCATTTACTGTGCGTTTTCCTCTAAACTTTCCACTAATTTTATCATGGCCTTTTTAACTGCCGGATTTGTTGTTTCCCCTCACTGATTTTAAAAACCACAAATCCAAAAATGTGTGGCTGATCATACTGTTTTTTGGGTCTTGGGGGCCGTCATTTTTAAATTTCAGAAAAATCAGTTTTTAAGAACAATCATTACGCACTTCCCTGAAAGGCAGAAAAAAATCTTCTAGCCCTTTTGCCCTCTAAAAAATTCTGGCGCTGAATGGGCCAAATTTCGGGACCTGACAGAGGGAAAGAAAAATAAACCCAAATCTGATGATTACTCACAAAGGCGGGTTTTGGAAGTTTCTGTGAGGGGGCCCCTCATAAGGAACAATGAGTGATTCAAAGCCCGGGCTAAACAACATTTGGAAAATTTTTTGAAACCGTTTCCATTTTTAAAAAAACTAACTTTCCCTGCCTTCGGGGGGCGTAATTAGTTCTGTTTTCCCGTCAACGGGGCGAAAACAATGTTTCTTATTTTTCGCTTGCGGCTTGCACAGAAAAAATTTCTTTTTAAAAACTTTTCTACAAAATTTTTGCTTAAGCCCCTTGCTTTGAAGTACCCCCAAAAAACTATCATTGTTGTATAAAATGGGTAATGCGGTAGCCCTGTTTGGTGAAAACATCAGTAAAATTCCACATAAATTTTGTCTGGCTCGCCAATTTTGGGACTGTTTTTGGGCCCATTTTAAAAGGGCTGTAATTTGTTTCCCATCCCATGTGTAGATATTAACAGTTTTTGGTTTGTTTTGTTTTTAAAAAAACAAACAATGGAACCCCACGCTAACAGGAAAGGTTTATTCCACCCGAAGTTAAGATCATTAAAAGTAAAACCCATTTGGTTTTGACCTCTCTCGGGGTTTTTGCGGGGGGGTAATGCGCCTTGCGAGAACACACCACATAAAAAATTTGTTGCTGTATTTTTTTTTAAAAAAAATGTCTTTTTCAACTTTTCTGGAGGGAGGGGGAATGTTTAAACCCCTTGGGCCCAAAAATCGGCGCATACTTAGACTGTTTTAATCTGATCTCTAAAAACTTTGGGCCCTCTGACCCAACCCCGAGCCCCCTCAATTTTACTTCTTCCCGGGGGCCACATCAAACTGTGTAACATTGTCCCGCCCCCCCGGGGGGTTAAGTCCCTTATGAGAAAAAATGTCTGTTTTTTTTGGTTGAGACCCTACTTCTAGATTTTTCTTCAATTTTTTGTTACATAGTCATTTTAAAACAGCTAAAAATTTCTTTAAATTTTGGGGGGTCTATTGTTAATTTACCGGAATTGAGAAATTGCAAGGGGTAACCCCTTGCCTGTACGTTTACTGGATTAATGATTTTAAATTAATTCATTCATTCTTTATAAATCTTCTTTCATTGCTTTTAAACAATTCGTCGGACCCCTTTTATATCTTATCCATGCGAGTTTCTTTTTAACTCAAAAAATTTATTTAAAAACCCAAAAAAAAAATTAATCAAAATCGATGGTCCCTTTTTTTGTTTTGGGCTCAAAACTAAAATAAAACACCCCTTTTGGGGTTTGTTAAGTGAGCGTTTAGAGCAGAGTTTAAAAGTTTGTTTTCTTTTTTTTAAACATTCCCTTTTTTTTTCTGTTTGGGGGTCTGGCCCGTTGAGAAAAAAAAAGTCCTTGCCTTTCTTTGAAGATAAAAATTTTTTCTTTTGTGTCATTAAAATCACCTGGGGGAAAGGGTTTAAAATTTTTCATCCGTGATTTTGAGTCAGCTAGTGCTTTTTTTATTATCAGATTGAAGGAACTTAAATTTTGCTGTTTTTTTAGTTGAACCATTTTGCTGTGTGCTTTTTTGGGGTTTAGTTTTTTTTTTTTTTTTGCTAGCAAACACCCCACAGCAATGAACACAAAAGGCCCCCAAAAGCTAAGGGCAAACCGCCTAGAGGTAAAGCTGCGGGGCCACCAAGCCGTTTCTAAGAACCAAAAATCTTTTCCGCTGATGCGGCCCCTTATATCGATGCTCCCGTAAATTTTAAATAATAACAGCATTAAAGGCAGCAGAAAAAACCTTGTTTGGCTTTGCTGTATTTTGGAAAAAGGGCCCCCGCCACCGTTTTTTTTTGCAATTTTTTGTAAAAGTTTGTTAATTGAAGGTTTTTTTCTTAAGGGGGTTTTTTAGGGAGCAAATTGCCACACTCTTCTTAGGTACTCTTGGGGTTTAAATTTTCAATAGGCTTTCCCTTTTTTTAAAAAAAAAAAAAATTTAGTATACTGACTTTTAAATTTGTTTTCTTTTAAAATTCACTGCGCCCCATTTTAAAAAAAACAAATAACGTTAAGGGGTTTTCGGGCCCCTTTTTTTTTTTTCCCAATTTTAAGTTTATTAAAGTTTTTAAAACTTTTCTCCCAATTCTATACAACGATTATCCCCTGTCGACCTTAGGGCAACCCTAAAAACCCTATTTTGTTTTTTTAAAAAAAGGGCAAAACCTAACGTGTGAAATGTAGATCTTTAGACACAAGGGCAACGGTTTTGGGTTTCCCCCTCCCGCCTCCAAAAAAGGGTTTTTTTATTTTAACAAAATGATGATAAGGGTTTTAAACGTAGCTGGGTTTGGTTAGGCCCCCTCAAAAGTACATTGCCCTTTTCCCTTATTTTTGGATTAACAAAATTTTTAGTTTTTTCCTTTTTAAAGGTTCTTCATCTTCGCACAGCAATAAAAAAACCTTTAAACGAATTTTGCTGTGGGGTTAAAACTAAAAATTCCCCTATAGTGTCCCCCCCGGGTTTTGGGGTAAGTTGAATGATTTATGCACTCCTTTTGTAATATATTGCCCAATCTTGACTTTTATTGTTGCTTTAATCACCTTGCCCAAATATCGTTGCTAACAACGCAAACCTAACGAGATGTCGAAATGCTGTACTTTTCCGGTGTCTGATGAATTTTATAAAACTTTTTTTATTCATTTAAAAGGTTTGTTCATATTCAATTTTGGGTTTTTTAAAGCTCCTTGAAAAATTTGGGGCATGCGCTTTTTTAAAAACTCAAAAACTAAGGGATGGAAAAGCGATTACCATACCCCATAACTTACAGCTAAAGCCTTTTTGTCTTTTAGCATCTGAGGGGCTTTTGGGGTCTATTTTTAAGTTTTTTTGCTTTTTCATTTCGATTCCTTAAAAAAAAAAAAGATCCTCCCTTTCATTTTGCGGTTAGCCCTAAAATCAGAAAGGTTTAAAAAAATTTCTGATTGGGGTAAAGAAAATACTTCTTTCCCCTCAAGTTTTTTAGAAATTTTCTTAACGAATTTCCCGCCCCAGATTTTTGGGCAAATGTTTCCCGTTTGGGGCTGTTTCTGAAATTTTAGTTCTATTTTGAAAAATAAGCCGCCGGAAACCTGGCAAATCACACATCCCCCTCCTAGGGCCCGAAATCTAACAGTAAGAAATTTTTTCCGCATCAATAGTAAGGAAATTTTTTTTTGGGAAAAGTAAAAATTTCCCCTTTTTTTCCCCTCAAAGCCCCGGGGCTCCTTTTTAGTTTTCTCTACGGGGCAGAATGAGCCATATGCTTTTGACATTTTTTATAAAACCCAAAAAAAAAAAGTTTTAAATTTTTTAAAAACATGGGCCGGGAAATTAACTAAAGAAGATTTTCTATTTTAGTGCGGGAGACAAAAATAAATGGGAAAAGGGGTCCTTTGTTTCGAAACGGGTCAAAGCTCTCAATTTTTTAGCGTGAAATTTAAAAGGGAAAATAAAGGCCGGGGCATTTTTAAAAATTTAGGCATAGAACCCCCCAAATTTTTAGACCCGATTTTTAAGTAAAAGGGGGCCATTTGTTTGGGGAAAAAACGGCCCTGACCGAGAAAAAATTTTTCAGCTTACAGATAAACGAAACCCACAAAAGGGTTTTTACTAAGGGAAAACAATTAAACAAAGGCTTTAGTGCGGGGAAAATCGAAAAACGCCTAGGCAAATTTTTTCTTAAAAACCAAAAATTTGTTGGGGGAAACAGCTGAAAAAACTTTTAAAAACATGCAACAAGAACCCCAAAGTTTTCCCCAAAAAATAGAACTTTTAAAAATTTTAAATTCCCAAAAAGCAGACAAAATAACAAATGAAACAGAAGAAGAAAAACCAGTTTTTTTTTGAAGAAACAGCATTAAAAAAAATTAAAAGAACCCCCAAAAAACCCCGCCAAAAATTAAAAGGCTATTTAAACATGATTAAGAAAATTAAAGGCAATTTAAAAGACAATTTAGCAAGCCTGGATTAAATAGATAAGAAGATAAAAAAAAAAAAGAAAAACTCGTTGAGGTGATGGGCGCCAACTTAGGGTTGGTTTTTAAAAAAAAATAACCCAAAGACCAAAAAAACTTTTAAAAAAAAAAGAGCAGGGAAGACAAAAAACGGCCGGGGGGCTACTAATCGAGAAACCCAAATTCCCAACCAAAAAATCAGGAAAAAGAGAAAAATATCCAAAAATTTTTTTTGAAGACACAACGCTAACAGAAAGAATAAAAACACTGTTTAGAGAGCAAGGAGTCACATTAGAAGCGGGTTTTAACAGCCCTTTGGTTTTGCAAAAAGTCCAAAGGGGATGGCTATTACAGACGGGGGTGGGGGGCAAAGTTCAGTGCCCCCTCCCATCTCCCCCCAAACCTGGAAAAAATCATGGGTTTAAAAAAAAAGCTTTGGGTCATCTTGCAGTTTAATTTAAAAAAAAAAAACTGGTAAAAGGGTTTTAGACTCTTTACCTGGGAATTAGGGGGTATTGGTTTGCTGGCTTTTGTCTACTGCAACAAAAGGGAGTTGGGGTTATGGGCCCAGCACTTTTGGGGGAAAAAAATTCTCTTTAAAAAGTTGGGTTAAAATTTTGTAAGTAAAGACCCAATAAAACCCCAGGCCATTTTAAACCAATAACCCAAATGGGTGTCTTTTCAATTTAAAGGTCATTACTTTTTTTGCGGCTTCAACGGTCTTTTGGCTTTGGGAAAGGGGGTTGGAATTTTAATTTTTGGGGGGGCCCTCTTGGTTGTTTACTGCTTGGAAATTTCAGGGCCCCGAATTTTTTTTCGTTTTTTTCCCCCACTTTCTGTTCATTGCCTGCCTTAAGTTTTATTTTTGTAGTTTATTTTATTCCAACCCGGAGTTTTGAGGTCAGAAATTTGCATTAAAAACCCGTGCCAACAGCAAATCAAATTTCGATCTTGCGTATTGAAAAAAAAAACATTTTTTTTCCTTTTTAAATTAAGAAACCCTTTAACTGTAGAATTAAAGGCGTCCTCAAATTTGCTAATATTGGGTTTTTTTGCATCTTAAAACCCGTAAAGAAACCGGTTATGCTCGATCTCGTTTGTGCTTGCGAACCTAGCAAACACCAAACGTAAGTACGAATAGAGTCGTTTATTCGTTCTATTCCCGCTCCAGTTAAGCCCTTAGAAGTGTCTAAGATAAATGTTGTCCATGCTGTTTTATGCTCTTGCTCTATGGACCCGAGGTGAACAGTTGTGCCTGAAGAGAAAGATGTGTAAGGAGGATTCCAGTCATATTTATACTTTCTGTGCACGCCCCAAAAATAAGGGGTGCCTAAACCATGATTAAGATCTGACTTTTGTCTAAGTCTGTCTTAACATTAATATTGAATTCGTTACAAATCCTTTCACAAAGCCTTCATGTCTATTCTGTTGCTGAATGGATTAAACGTTTTATCATTAAATTTTGGTAATGGCGCTTGCAGTTCAGTCAAAATACCCCTGAAGGTGTAATAAAATGAAATCTGTACACTGACCTCACCAAAGGATTAGGATGATTTAAGTGATCAGCATACGACACTCCACACCCAGTTGATGCACAAGACACAGCAAGTTTAACTGTTCTGATAGAACTGCATGGATGACTAAACCACACTTTTGGGATGTAGTCTTTTTTAATAGGGGGGTTAAGATATCTGCTTAATGGAGTACTCACCTTTTTATGAAAGGTGTCAGTCTGGGTCACAGAAATGACAAGAGTATCAGTTGTTATATTTTTAAGATTGTAGTGCGGCCCCACAGAATATTTTTCTATAATATATTTAAACGCACTCATTTTTATTTTTGTTTAAAAAATGTTTGTAACAATAACAACTCAAGACCGTCCTTCGTTTTTAGAGCATGCTATTGATAGCAATTGTGGAACCAGAACGGTCGCGCCCCATGAAATATTTTACAAAGTCGTATGGTTTAATATAAGTGAATCAAAGAAGAAGAATAAGATTCAAAAATATAACATAAGAGGAAACTTAGTTAGCCAGTTAACCATACCTGACGGTTATTACGGGTTTTGCTCACTAAAAGAAGAAATGAGTAACTTTAACATTACTCTCAAACTTAACAATGCAAATTTAACAACAATGTTAGCATTCAAACCCGAAAAAGAAGAAGTAGGTTACTATTTTGGTGAAGAGCTAGCTAAAATGTTAGGCTTTGCAACTAATAATCGGGACTTTCATAGTTTTAGAGTTACACAAGACGAAACTACTTATGAGGGGGAAAATCCGCTCGATCTTGCATTACATTCATTATTCTGTGTTCATTTGGATGAGTTGAGCCTGATGAAAACTTATATGATGGAAGGCCCTCAACTGTTTTAAGAGCTCTTCCGTCAGGGAAAGCTGCATATTGCGATTATGAAATTATACAATTCCCTAATTTACAGTTTAAAAGATTAGTTTGTGGAAGGGTCGGATCATTAATATAAAAATTGCAGACAAAACAGGGAAAGTCGTAAAATGTGATAACCTGCACATTGTTTTGGAAATAAAATAATAAACTGTACTAAAAAATGTCGCGGGGGCCAGAAAGAACCGGGAGTTACATGGCGCTGTAAGGTGTATAACTTTAGAATTAAAAGACCTTGCAGACGTTGCGGACTTTGAACAGAATGGTAGATAGGCGCTTTGTAGGGTTTTTGAGTACACTAAGATGGTGATTATAAACGCAAAGAGGTTGGCGACAGCAAAAAGTTTCCTAAACTAGAACAACTGCGCAATCTAGAAGCAAATAATGTTGGCCAGTATGAATATAAAATAGTTCGAAACCTGACCTCAAATGCACTTGGAACCATATTTAGATGGGAAATAAAATTTGAATTCATAAGCCCATTTACATTTTTTTGCCGTCAAAAAAGTTTCAGAAAAGCATTCAACTCTGGCCCTTTACATGTAAGTCTTATGCCGGACGACAATAGTCGGAAAGAGATTGAAATAACGCCGTATGGGGAAAAAACAGTACATCCTCCACAGAAAAGAAACGGTTTTAAAGGAAGCTTCTACAAAATTACAGTTCTTTCCAAGCAGAAAATTAGGAGACACGTTCACAATGATATTTGAAATTTCTGTCTTAAAAGATAAGGGAGGGATGGGGTTGTGGGCGTTAGTGACGTCCCTCTAAAAGGAATTCTAATTAGCTGGCAAAACTTAGACGTTGAAAAACTTAAAGTTACCGTCGTCATTCTTCACAATGGTGAGGATATTAAGGTCATAACAACAAGCAACAAAATCAATATTAGTCTAAATACAAACAATCTTACAGAACTGAATTGGATTAATCTTACGCATTTAGGCCTCATAGGATTTTATTATACTGAACAAGTTTTGACGGAGAGCATGATAAAATAATAACTGGATTAGATTAAATTC
>CM031601.1:40000-42500 GCA_018398815.1 Conus ventricosus
ATTGATAACACTGAGGCCTTGAGTAATGTCTCGAGTATATATATACAGGCAGACACAATTAGATCGTCCTCAGTATGTATACAATATGTTAAAGGTGACCCCCCGTTTGTTTGTTTGTCTGTCTGTTTCTTCGTTTATTTGCTTGTTCGCTTGTTTTTATTACGTTATGTGCTAACATACAAGTCTGTCCCAAGCAGACAGAATGAAGTGAGCGGGAAGAGCTTATAGGGGAGCCAACCTGAAGACAGAATGAAGTGAGCGGGAAGAGCTTATAGGGAGGCCAACCTGAAGACAGAATGAAGTGAGCGGGAAGAGCTTATAGGGGAGGCCAACCTGAAGACAGAATGAAGTGAGCGGGAAGAGCTTATAGGGGAGGCCAACCTGAAGACAGAATGAAGTGAACGGGAAGAGCTTATAGGGGAGGCCAACCTGAAGACAGAATGAAGTGAACGGGAAGAGCTTATAGGGGAGGCCAACCTGAAGACAGAATGAAGTGAACAGGAAGAGCTTATAGGGGAGGCCAACCTGAAGACAGAATGAAGTGAACGGGAAGAGCTTATAGGGGAGGCCAACCTGAAGACAGAACGAAGTGAACGGGAAGAGCTTATAGGGGAGACCAACCTGAAGAAAACGTAGGCGAGTAACAAGACTTGAAATATGATGTCGTTGTTAGGAACCTTTGAAATAGATTGAATTGTTGTTTAGAGAAACAGAGAGGCAGGGGTGGGGATTCTCTTTGACGTAATATACATATTATATATACATATACACACACACACACACACACACACACACACACACACACACACACACACACCAATATATATATATATATATATATATATATATATATATATATTATATATATATATATATATATATATATATATATATATATATAAACAAGTTAAAAGAGGAGTCTTAAAACTATCTCTCTCTCTCTCTTGTTTTAATGTTGCTCCCCAAGGGGTTGAGTACTCAAAAAATTATTTTAGGCATTTTAAATTTACTGATCTATATATATATATATATATATATATATATATATATATATATATATATATATATATATATAATATATATATATATATATACAGCAGAGCTGACCACTCACACTGTTCCATATCTTTTGATCTCCCTTGCATCCTTTAATGGATCCTCAAGCATAGGCTCAAAGATTGTCCCCTACATTTTATACTGTTTGCATAATGTTTTTAGTTTTTCAGCAACTTTTTTCCTCTCCACGCTTTCCTTTTGTTCCATTTACTACCCTTCGCTGGCTGCTTTGGGGGTGCTGTTGGATTCTTTTTTGAACCCTTGGTGATGAGAACACCACAGAATTATGGACTTTGGTGTGTCTCTATTTGACACCAAGAGCACAGACACAATCAGCCGTGTCTCCCTGATGAGTCCGATCCAGCGGACGAAAGGCCTAGGAGCAGGCAATACAAATAGATCTGTCTTTGAAGGAGAGTACGATGGTTCCCTCAGGCAGCTAGTGAAGGGTTTCTCATATTTATAATATATTCCCCCCGTTTTTTTTTTTTTTTTAATTTTTGTTTTTTTTAATATAAATTCAAATCTTTGTCAAGTCATTGCTGTAATGACTGAAGAATTGTTAACTTGCACTTGTTTTCTCCCTGTTTAATTGTTCAGCAGTAATATATATATATATATATATATATATATATATATATATATGTGTGTTGTTGTCTTCAATTTAACGTCTTTCCACACTAAGTGATATTAGACGAATCTCTGTGTGTGTGTGTGTGTGTGTGTGTGAGAGAGAGAGAGAGAGAGAGTGTGTGTGTGTGTGTGAGTGTGTGTGTGCGTGCGTGTGTGTGTGTGTGTGTGTGTGTTGGTTTTGATTGATGACAATGTAATGCTTCAAAACACTCCCATGGATTATCATTATTGCGTTTTGGTTCATATTCGTCATTGTGGTGTGTGACCACACAGGGCAGGAAGTGGTGTGGTACCGCCAGCGGCTGCACCTCAGTGAGTTGAAGGGTAGGCAGGGTGGGTGTCATATGACTTGTGAATGAAGTCAAGAGACTTGTGAAAGAAAGCCGATTTTTTTCTTTTTCCTTTTTGAGATTAGGATCAGCCAACCAAATTCAAAACGTTTTCTGCGTTCGTGTTTTAAGCGCGTTTCTAAACCAGCTTGGTAAACGTCTCTCTCTCTCTCTCTCTCTCTCTCTCTCTCTCTCTCTCTCTGTGAGTGTGAGCGCGCAGAGAGTGAGAGAGCGACTCTGTGTGTGTGTGTGTGTGTGTGTGTGTGTGTGTGTGTGTGTGTTTGTGTGTGTGTGCACGTGCACGCAGAGAGAGAGGGGGGGCTCTCTCTCTCTCTCTCTCTCTCTCTCTCTCTCTCTCTGTGTGTGTGTGTGTGTGTGTGTGTGTGTGTGTGTCTGTTTCTGTGTGTGTGTGCAGAGTGTGTGTGAGTGAGTGCCCACGCGTAGGATTGTCACACCCTTATTGTACAAAAATTAAAACACAA
>CM031601.1:47500-51240 GCA_018398815.1 Conus ventricosus
CACACCAGCCCGGCCCTTTTGGGACGGGGTCCGGGGCTGCGAGGGGGCCCGGTTCAGCGCCGGGGTTTGAAGGGTTTTCCGGGGGAAGGTTTCAGCCTGGGGGAAGGGGCCACGTACCACCCCCGAGGACTGGAGGGGGGGTTTTTTTCCCCCCGGGGGGGGCCGAGGACTGGGGGCCTTTCCGGGCCCGGGGTTGGGTTTTTCCCATGGTTTTTGGTTTTAGAAGGGGGTTTGTAGCGTTAGGACAACCGGGGAAAACCCCATCCCGGGGGGGAAAGGACTCCAGCCCTTCGGCCCCTGTACGGGGCCCCCCTGCGACTAAACTCCCCCTGCGATGGGGCGCGACCCCTAAGGGCAACCAGACGCCCTCTTAAACGGGGGCCGGGGCTCGAGGACGCCTCCCCCTTTCTAAAAGGCCCCCCCCGGGGAACACGGGGTGAGGGAAAGGGGGGTTTTGAAAACGCCTCTCACAGGACGCCCAAAAGGGAAAAGGCAACAGGGGGTGGAGAACCCCCGGGAAAGGGAAAAACCGGGGGGAAAAACAGGAGGGGGAGCTGCCCCCCAAAAAGGCAGACGGCAGGGGGTGGGTCTCCCTCCCCCGGGAAAAAAAAAACAGGGGGGTTGGAGACCCGCCGCTCCCTTTGCCGGCACGGGGGGCAGCAAACTGGGGTGGTCGGGCCCCAGTTCGGGCCGGTACGGGTTACCTGCTGGAAACAACTGTAGGCCACTACTGAAATTTTGGGGGCCTACTCCCCGGTCATCAAGGCTCTTAGGCTACTTGGTAAAGTTTTGTTTCCCCCCTGCCCCCTTGCCTATTTCCCCACTCGGATGAGGTAAACCCCTTAAATTTTTCAAAATACCCCCCCCAAAACCCTTTTATCGCTTTGGGTTATCGACCCTTTTTCCCTCCCCAAAAACCCTTACCACAGAAAGCAAAAACAATATTCTCCGAGCCCAAAACCCAAGCTATTCATATGAAATTATAAATCACCCCCAATTTCGGAGAAAAAAACCAATCTAAGAAAACCAACACGGACCCCAAGGGGGCCTCCTTAGGAAATATTTAAATAAATTTAGGAAAATGGGCAATTTCAAAAGGAAAATTTTTTCCCACATAAAATCAGTAGAAAATACACATCTCAAAAAAAAACCGAAACAAAAGAAAAAAAAAAAAAACTTATAAAAAATTTTTTTAAAAAAAACCGGTTCACATTTTTTAGCAATTCATAAAAGGGAAAAACGGCTCCCCAGCCACAATCCTTCACTTCTTACCCTTTTTGCACTGTCTTTTTAAAAATCAAATTCAACAAAAACATGATTTGTTCGCCAAAATTTCCATCCATCACCCCACTCTTTTCTCTCTTGTCAAAAAAAACCCCAGTGGTTAATCCTTTGTTATGCCAAAAACAAACCTTTCTTCATACATTTTTACATGGCACACCTCCCTTTTTTCCTATCAACGGCTGGGTCCCGCCCTTTAAAATTTACCTTACCTTTCTTTCCGGAAATACAAAATTTATTAATGGGGTGTCTTTCCCCGCAACCTAAGATATCTTTTTTCCAACTATTCTGTCACAAACACGTTTCATCCCCGATGGGGGGGACGACTGTCATTTATTAAAAAAAAACCAAAAACCCCTTCTAAACCCTATGGATCACTGTCCTTACCCAAAAACGTACGCCCCCCCCCCCCAGATTCAGTCTGCACGCGCACGGCCCCCCGGTTTGAGAAACCCCCACCGTAACGAAAAATGAAAAGACACCAAAATAAGTTTTAATGGTCACGACCGTATCCCCGTTAAAAAAACCCCTCGCCACCAATCAGCCTTTGGCCCATGCACAGTTAACCCAAATTTTAATGCTGTGCAGGGTCAACTCCCCAAATCGTTAATAACCTTTAACGAAACTATACTATTTACAAAAAAGGGAAAATTTAGCACAAACCCCTTTTCGATTCCGGGGGAACAATTTTCCCCCTTACTTTTACTTGATCCTCAAAAAAATGAAAACCCCGTATTAACCTTCTTACTGACCCCCCTGAAATTAACATGAACTAATCACAACCAATATCTACATCACCGTCCATCAACGGTTATTATATCGAACCCACATTGTCTAGCCAAACTGTCACATGACAATCGAACTCAGGAACCACTATGTACACTAATTACAGAATATACAGACAAGAGGTAACAACACAAACCGGCTGACAAGAAGTTTCAATCACAGAACCAAGACGACATCATACCAGACAACCAGTATACGCAACAAACATAATACAACTAAACATAACATGAGACAACTACAGTAAACTCGCCATAATACAAGACAACATGACGAACATCACCATGAACCTAACAAATCACCAACCTGGACAAACAGACGTTCAACCACACCAGTTCTGCAACGGGCTGAAGTGGCTGCCAACAAAGACGACACCGCTCGGCACAGGCCAAGGGCACCCAAACCCGACGAGGACCTGGCACTAACTATGACTCGAAGTCACTCCTCAAAAACTAACGGCGCTGCCGCCGCACCTACAAGGAGCACGTCCACTCCGACGAACACCAGGGACCGAAGTGAAACTACCCAACGCATTCCGCCCTGGTCGGAATCAAGCGAACTCTACTCACAACACAAACAGCGATTGGTCAGAGAAGCGTATCCCTCCGCAGAGCTGACACGCCCGACCAACGGACTAGTTGTTGCTCGTGCAACAACACGACAATTTACCACAACAACTCACAGACTGACAACACCAACAACAGCCGATAACCTGCCCCGCCTTCTCTGGTGTAGAACCAAAGTAACAAAAGGGTAACAATCGGGAACGAACCAACCTCCCGCTTCCATCCCTTCAACAGTCAAGATTGGGAACTCAAGAATATTGTATGTCTTATTCCCCAGCCCTCTACCTAGCCTAACCTTCCACCTTAACCAAAACCCCAAATCTTACACACGCACGCTCGCACACAACACATATACACATATGCACACGCGCACACGCTCTCTATTTCTGAACTACCATTACTCCAAACACAGGACGGCTGATTTTACTACCGCCGATCGGTGACATGCATGGCACCATCAAGAAGCACACAGGACCATGATATGATGATCACAGGACCATGATATGATGATCACAGGACCATGATATGTGATCACAGACCATGATATGATGATCACAGGACCATGATATGATGATCACAGGGGCCATGATATGATGAACACAGGACCATGATATGATGATGATCACAGGACCATGATATGATGATCTGTGATTTCCGTTGAGAACAGAAGCACACAGGACCATGATATGATGATCACAGGACCATGAATGATGATCACAGGTCCATGATATGATATCACAGACATGAAGTGATGATCACAGTACCATTTATATGAGATCACAGGACCAAGATAGTATGATCACAGGACCATGATATGATGATCACAGGACCAGATATGATGATCACAGGACCATGATATGATGATCTGCTGATTTCCGTTAGAACAGAAGCACACAGGACCATGATATGATGATCACAGGACCATAATATGATGATACAGGACCATGATTGATGATCTGCTGATTTCCGTTGAGAACAGAAGCACACAGGACCATGATATGATGATCACAGGACCATGAAAATGATGATCACAGGACCATGATATGATGATCTGCTGATTTCCGTTGAGAACAGAAAGACATGCTGATGTAACTACAAGCACGACCACGG
>CM031601.1:53840-58840 GCA_018398815.1 Conus ventricosus
GAACTTTGGGTCCTGGTCCGGACAGGGTGGTCAATGCACAGCGCTACATCCACGGGGTGCTCAGACCCCATTCGTTCCTTTTTTTGCGCAACACCCAAACGGGACATTCCAACGGGACAATGCAAGACCTACACACACCAGGGCCACCCAGCAATTTCCTCAGCATAACAACGTAAATTTGTGCTCCCCTGGCCAGCCCTCATTTCCCGATTTAAACCCCCAAAAAACCCATTTTTTGGGATGAACTTGGCAGACGGTTGGACCTCCTGCGTCCACGACCACAACAGCGGCTCAACTTCACCAGGCCACGTCCCATGTGTGGCTGGTGTGCCAGGGAGGGCATCAACCACCTGGTCACTCAATGAGCCGCAGGGCCCAAGCAGTTGTCCATGCAAATGGTGGCCACACACGGTATTAGGATTTCAAGCTGTTTGTTCACGTGCCCTTTGGGATTTTCCATACAAAGAACTATTGCTGATGACATTTTCACACATTACCGGTGTAATGAATCAAATCACGTTAAATTTCCCTCGCTTCCACTCGTAAAATTTGTGACCAAATAAAATTCGCCCCTAACCTTCACTTGTTTTGCTTTCGCGTTTTTTATGGAATTTCAGAATACCACGGTATTTGAAGGGGCGGAAAAGAGGAAGAAAGAGATGGGGATAAGAGGGGAGGAAACACACAACTCATCAACCAAAAAAGTGAACCTAATTACGAAAAGGGCCGACAGCCACACATCCTTAACTTTTGACAGTAATGTACAGCATGGAATAAAACTAAAACTAAATACACAACGGGTCCTCGCGGACTAGTAAACAAACTACCTCCTAATGTGGCAAGTGACCTTAGATTATCTGACTGTATAAACAAACAAACAAACAAACAAACTAGCCATATGACTGACTGACTGATCGACTGACTGACGGGGGTGACAAAATGGCAAATAATAAATTTCAGTAACCAACTGGCAAACAACTACATCACTTACCCACTCACTCATTACCTATAACCACTCGACTAACACTGACAACCCTCTCTCTCTCATCTCTCTCTCTCTCTCTCTCCTCTCTCCTCCTCTCTCATAGGCACTCAGGGCGCACGGGGCCCCCATTTACGGGGCGCACGCACGCAAATAACACACACACACACACACACACACACACACAACACACACACACACACCTGCCCCCCAACCCCTCCCCCCCACCCCCACCCCCCCCACACACTAAAAATTACACACGCACACGCACACGCACACACACACACAAAACCACACACACACACACACACACACACGCACGCACGCACACACACACACCGCACGCACGCACGCACCACGCACGCACGCACACACACACACACACACACACACACATCACACACACATACACACATACACACACACTCACGTCAACTGCCCACTCGTGAATCGTCGGCGGAGGTGAGAAATTCCTTTCCGGCTCACGGGAAATAACCCCGTCAGCGGCAGGCCGCCCTCCTCGAGGTCGGCTCGGCGTGGACCTGCGCACTACCATCAGCTGTCCTATTCACAGCCAGCCGGGGGGAAGAGAACTTCCGGTGTGCAGCGTAAATAAGATCCCCCCCGGGAACTGGATGTGGGTTGGGGAACAATGGAGGTGGGCATGAGCACAGGTTGCGTGACGTCAGCGGCACGGGGGACACAATCGCCATGTGACGGGCAAGGGACAATGCAGTGGGAGTGAGGTAAAACGGGTGGGGGTGGGGAGGGGAAATGAGGAACTGGGGGGGAGAGTGGGAGTGGGGTGAACGGTGTGGGGGGTGGGAATGGAATGACTGGAAGTGGGGGGGAGGGGATGGGGAGTGGGGTGAACGGTGTGGGGGTGGGGGGGGGGGGGGGGAATGGAGTGAGGGAACGGTGTGGGGGTGGGGGGTGGGGGGGGGGGATGATTGGAACTGGTGGGGGGGGACAATGTCGTGTAGACTGGGTGATTCGGTCATGGGTGATATCATCATTATTATTATTATTATTATTATCATTATCATCACATCATCATCATTTTTTGTTGTTTGTCATCATCATCATCATCATAAAACATCATCATCTTTATTGTTATCATTTATTATCGTTATTATTAAATTATTATAATTATTTTTATTATTATTATATTATTTTTATTATTATATATTATTATTAATTATTATTATTATTATTATTATTATTACATCATCATCATTTTTCTTGTGTGTTGTGTGTGCTGTGTGCTGTCATACTGCTAGGCGATTTCGGGTCGAAGCACATTCCTTTGGATTTGGGGGCTGTATTTATTTCTTCATGGGAGCAAGATTTACCCCACTTGTTTTTTTGTTGACTGTTTTACTGCTCCCTGCTTCATTCCGTAATCATTCACTTTCATTCAAAACAAACGGGGGCACTGGGGAAGAATCTGACTGACATATAACGACTGTAGAACGAGGTGTGATGATTGGATGTTTGACGACTGACTAACACAGAAGATGACTGGAAAAGTTCGTCACCCCGCAATGTTACAACTGGCACGAGATGCCAGAAACAAATTTTAAATACAATGCAGCGCACCGCCAAAAAAACAAAACCAAAAAAAAAACCAACAACAAACAAACAAACGAAAAAACGTGGACAAACGAATCACAAGACAAAACCCGACCGCGTTTTCGACCTCTTAGGTCTTCTTCAGTCAAGAAACGAAACAATCAGATAACAAAAATGACCAAGCTGGACAAACGAATCACAAGACAAACCCACGCGTTTCGACCTCTTAGTCTTCTTCATCAAGAAAAAGAAACAATCAGGATAACAAAAATGACCAAGCGTGGACAAACGAATCACAAGACAAAACCCCCCGCGTTTCGACCCTTAGGTCTTCTTCAGGCAAGAAAAGGAAACAATCAGGGTAACAAAAATGACCAAGCGTGGACAAACGAATCACAAACAAAACCCGACGCGTTTCGACCTCTTAGGTCTTCTCAGGCAAGAAAGGAAACAACAGGGCAACGAAAATGACCAAGCGTTGACAAACGAATCACAAGACAAAACCCGACGCGTTTCGACCTCTTAGGTCTTCTTCAGGCAAGAAAGGAAACAATCAGATAACGAAAATGACCAAGCGTGGACAAACGAATCACAAGACAAAACCCGACGCGTTTTCGACCTCTTAGGTCTTTTTCAGTCAAGAAACGAAACAATCAGGATAACAAAAATGACCAAGCGTGGACAAACGAATCACAAGACAAAACCCGACGCGTTCGACCTCTTAGGGCTCTTCAGCAAGAAAGGAAACAATCAGGATAACAAAAATGACCAAGCGTGGGCAAAAAGAATCACAAGACAAAACCCGACGCGTTTCGACCTCTTAGGTCTTCTTCAGGCAAGAAAGGAAACAATCAGGACAACGAAAAGGGCCAATCGTTGACAAACGAACACAAGACAAAACCCACGCGTTTCGACCTCTTAAAGGTCTTTTTCAGGCAAGAAAGAAACAATCAGGATAACGAAAATGACCAAGCGTGGACAAACGAATCACAAGACAAAACCCCCACGCGTTTCGACCTCTTAGGTCTTCTTCAGGCAAGAAACGAAACAATCAATAACGAAAATGACCAAGCGGGACAAACGAATCACAAGACAAAACCCGACGCGTTTCGACCCTTAGGTCCTCGCAGGCAAGAAACGAAAAAATCAGGGCAACGGAAATGACCAAGCGTGGACAAACGAATCACGAAGACAACACCCGACGCGTTCGACCTCTTAGGCTTCTTTCAGGCAAGAAACGAAACAATCAGACAAGGAAAATGGGGCAAGCTGGACAAACGAATCACAAGACAAAACCCGACACGTTTCGCCCCCTTAGGCTTCTTCAGGCAAGAAACGAAACAATCAGGACCCAAAGGAAAGACCAAGCGTGACAAACCAATCACAAGACCCAAAAACCCCACGCGTTTCGACCTCTTAGGTCTTCTTCAGGCAAGAAACGAAACAACAGGACAACGAAATGACCAAGCGTGGACAAACGAATCACAAGACAAAACCCGACAACGTTTCGACCTCTTAGGTCTTCTTCAAAGGGAAGAAAGGGAAAAAATCAGGATAAAGAAAAGACCAAGCGGGACAAACGAATCACAAGACAAAACCCGACGCGTTTTGAAACCCTTAGGTCTTCTTCAGGGAAGAAACGCCCCAATCTGACAACGAAAATGACCAAGCGGGGGACAAACGAATCACAAGACAAAACCCGACACGTTTCGACCTCTTTGGCTTCTTCAGGCAAGAAAGGAAACAATCGGGATAACGAAATGACCAAGCCTGGACAAACAATCACAAGACAAAACCCCAAGCGTTTCGACCCCTTAGGTCTTCTTCAGGGAAGAAACGAAACAATCAGGAAACGAAAATGACCAAGCGTGGACAAACGAATCACAAGACAAAACCCGACGCGTTTTCGACCTCTTTGTCTTCTTCAGGGAAGAAAAAGAAACAATCAGGATAACGAAAATGACCAAGCGTGATAAACGAATTTACAGACAAACCCGACCCCGGGTTTTGATCTCTTAGGTCTTCTTCAGGGAAGAAACGAAACAATCAGGGTAACGAAAATGACCGAGCGACCACTTGTCTTCATCCACTTCATCAGCGCAAGTAGGCCTTAAAATTCCTTGAAGATTTCCGCCTGCAGGGCGCCTCACTGTGCCAGACACACAACAGCTGAGGCGGCTGACCTTCCTGGGTCCTTCAGTCAAGGCGGCACCAGTTGACCAACTTCACTACAGCGGACAGAGAGAGTGAGTAGGCATTGACAACTCCCCCTCCCCTCCACCCCCCTTTCTTCCCCTCCCTCCCCCCCCCCCCCCCCCCCCCTGCCTCCCCCACTCCCTCACCCCGTTCGCCTGACTCTCCCGGACAGAAAGCGAAATCGTCGTCCACTTTTTAAAGAAATGCACGAAGTTTTGGGTTTTTGTGCCCCCCCCCCCCCCTCCCCCAT
>CM031601.1:66340-73840 GCA_018398815.1 Conus ventricosus
CTCTGTATTAGGTCCTCTTCTGTTTTCTATCCATATCAATGATTTACCTCTTTAGTTAAATGTAAGTGCAAAATGTTTGCCGCGATACATCGCTCCATTCCAGTGATTCAGACACCCATAGACTAGCAAACAAACTACAAGATATATTCATGGACTTACTGAATGGACCCATTGAATCTATGTCCTTAAATGCAAACAAGACCAAATGTATGTATGTATGTGCTCGACAAAAACGGCAAAGAATGAAGTCAAAATTTCAACCATTGTTTATATCTGACAAACAAATTGAAGAAGTAGATTCACAAAAAATGCTAGATGTAATAATTGTAAGGATCTATCGTGGACTGACCATACAAAGTCACTGGAAAACGTCTTTCAAAAAATTACTTCAGCTAGCCAAGATTAAGATTTCCTTGATACCCATTTCTCGTAAGCTTTTCTCTGTGCTCACATTTTATCAATAATTGATTTGCATCGACATTATGGGACAGCTGCAGTGAAACCAACTTAAAAATGAAATTTTCGAGTGTTTCAAAAGAGCACTAAAAATTTGTATTGTTAAGATCAAGCACTCTGACTACAGACGATTATAAAAAAACTTAGTATATTAACTTTCCACAACAGACTTTTGTTAAATAAGGCAGTGTGTATGCATAATGTTTTTATACGGCAATGCTCCTAAAAGATAAGCGACACATTTAAAACTAACATCCAAGACACAATCATTTTTTATCTATTCCTAGACCAAGAAATAATTTTTTATAAATCTAGCTTTTTTATACTCTGGTGGAAATGTATGGAACAAGTTTGCCAACACGCTTTAAAAGTATAAACAATAAAATCCAGTTTAAAAATAAAACTGAAAAGGTATCTCATGAATGGTTCATAACTTACATTTTCCCAAAACCTTGAAATTGGTTTTTTTGGTTTTTCACAGTGTATGCATGTGTAATAGTATATCTATGTACATGCTCTGCATGAGTGGTGAGCCTCAGGGAAAGGGTATGTCAGTGTCGACGTATTCTTAGAGTATACGTACCGTGCACAATTGTGAAAAAATGTACATATTGTTCATAACCAATCTCTCTCCCCTCTCTCTCTCTCCTCTCCCTCTCTCTCTCTCTCTTCTCTCTCTCTCTTACTTTATGGAATTTCCCCTTCTCATTTGTGTACTCCCTACCTCCCCCCTCCCCCGCCTCCCCTCCCCCCCCCCCCCCCCTCCCCCCCTAACCCCCCCCCCCCCCCCCCCTCCAATCCATTTCTTCTCTGGTTTCTATTTGTTGTTATCTCTGACTTTCATAAATTTTTGTGATTAGTCGTCGTTTCACCGACTTTTTTTTAATTTAATTTTATTTTTTTTTTTTAATGATGGCTTGATGTAAAAAAAAACAGATTTATTGCTTATTCAATGTCCATCTGAAAATAAAAGTTTGACTTTGACTTTGACTTTGGGCACACACACCACACAACACACACACCCCACACCCCACACACACACACACACACACACACACCCCACACACACACACACACACACACGCACACGCCCCGCCGCACGCACCACGCACGCACGCACGCACGCACGCACGCACGCACGCACGCACACACACACACACACACACACACACACACACACACACACACACACACACACACACACAACAAAATCGACCCCACGAGTGGTTCGAACTCACAACCGTGAGCTCCCACAGGCAAACGTTCTAACCGTGGGACCACGAGCCCCTCACTGCTTCTTAAAAAAAAAAAGGGGGGGGGGGGGGGTATAAAATATCAGCATGCTGGCGGTTTCAGGAAATCCTTACATCAAATTAGTGATCATTCAAGTAACATTCGCTGCTCCATTTTAAAGGGGTTAGCATGCCAACGTGTTTCCTTAAATCGGTGTGGTGATGGTTTTGGTGAGTAATATTCTTCGTAAGTCCATTAGCACATATCATATCTCGCATGCCAGACCATCGGCTCCCAAAAGAAACTATTGTTTGGCGAACTGCAACAGGGCAAACGCTCTCATGGGGGCCAGAGGAAGCGTTTCAAAGACAGCCTCAATCCTCCTGAAGGGCCTTCAACATCAGCCACACAACATGGAGCAGACTGCCAGGACAGAGACGGGTGGCAAATCAGTTGTCCGCAAAGGTCAGAGACCTGTGAAAGCAACAGAATTGCTGCAACTGAGCAGCGCGGGAAATGATCAGGAAGACTGTGTCAACAGATCCCAAGTGCCGCCACCATCCCAGTCCATACTGTGATAGGTCTTTCCGGGCGCAGGTGGGCCCTGACACCTCTACGCTCTCACCCCCGACCCCAGGATGACTAGATGGTCTTCTTTCGTCTCGACGAAAAACAATAAACAATATTCTTCATAGAGTCCCATGAGCACCATGTGATATCTCTTCAACGCTTTTTTACAAATAACAGCACGGGGGTTTCTCAGAAATCTAGGGTGTGATTTGACAAAAACCAACGCCGCACGACCCACACAAAACGGGTGTGTGTGTTGTGTGTGTTGTTGGCGCGTGCATGCGTGCGTGCGGGGCGTGCGTGCGTGCGTGTGTGCGCGCGCGCGCGCGCGTGCGTGGTGTGTGTGTGTGTGTGAACCCATTTATTATGGAGAGTATATTCCTGTCTGAGGTCATTGAGAGCAAGCAGCGAAGGCAGATATATAAATCTCTTCCTTGTGCATTTTTCCACGTTGGACACGCGAAGGTTTTGTCCACAGCTGTTCAAAACGATGGTGGGTACATGGTCCTACCTTTGACTCCTGGTTTACAACCATCAAATCACGCTTGTCCTACCTTGACTCCTGGTTTACAAGCCATCAAATCACGCTAAATAATGTCGGTTTACGCCCAGCAGTGTTGAGGTCTCACAATTGTCAGACCACGTGAATGTACGGGCACCATAAGAATCTCTGTGGTGAAAGTGTTCTGATCTTTCCAGAAATGCCACCTGCAAACAATAACTTTGCAACAGAACTCTTTCATTCAAAAACACGTTTACAACTTGCACTCCTTATTTGCTTGCTTTGCTTGTGTGTGTGTGTGTGTGTGTGTGTGTGTGTGTGTGTGTGTGTGTGTGTGTGTGTGTGTGTGTGTGTGTGTGTGTGAGGAGAGAGAGAGAGAGGAGAGAGAGAGAGAAGAGGGGCGAAAGGGGAGGGTGTGTGTGAATGTATTACAGTAAAGAAGCGACAAAACAGATCTGGCCATACAGACGCTTGCATGAATGAAAAGACCAAGCGGGCGCCAGCGAGTAAACACTCTCTCCACCTTCCCCCTGCGCCTTCCCCCTCCCCACACTCTCGCCCCCACACGCTTAATATATTCTTTTTTTTTCTCCGGTCTACAAAATGGTCAACAGACATTCGGTTAATCGGTTAAGTAAACATGCCACCACACCGCAAATAGTCCTCATGACCATTTAAAGTAAGGATTAGAGCGTAATAATAGCCCGGCGTCGCCACGAATAAGGTCAGCTCGTGTACGTACACTGCTCAATAGTTTGTAAGGTACTGCAAGAAAACTGTAACTGTCCCGAATGAAATTCATGGCTGGACGAATCTTTCAAGAGGAACGTTGGTGTGGGACCGCGTATCTGCAGTACAATTCGAAAGACAAACTCTAACATGGGTAAATGATGTTATTTCTAGCTGACCGAATGAGGGGGGGGGGGGGGGGGAGACAAATCCAAGCAACAGAACAAAAGGTACACTAAGTGAACACAAGGATCTCTCCCCTCGCTTATCAGACCCTGAAAACTTTCCAGGCATAGATATGTATCTCCCCATGACTCCCTGTCCACGATCATTTACAGGGTACAGTGGAGAGTGGACATGTATCTCCCCATGACTCCCTGTCCAAGATCATTCTACAGGGTACAGTGGAGGGTGGACATGTATCTCCCCATGACTCCCTGTCCACGATCATTCTACAGGGTACAGTGGAGGGTGCACATGTATCTCCCCATGACTCCCTGTCCACGATCATTCTACAGGGTACAGTGGAGGGTGCACATGTATCTCCCCATGACTCCCTGTCCACGATCATTCTACAGGGTACAGAGGAGGGTGGACATGTCTCTCACCATGACTCCCTGTCCACGATCATTCTACAGGGTATAGAGGAGGGTGGACATGTCTCTCACCATGACTCCCATGTCCACGATCTTTCTACAGGGTACAGTGGAGGGTGGACATGTATCTCCCCATGACTCCCTGTCCACGATCATTCTACAGGGTACAGTGGAGGGTGGACATGAATCTCTCTATGACTACTCGTTCAAGACCAGTGTACAGGGTACAGTGAGGGGCGGACATGAATATCTCCATGACTACTCGTTCAAGACCAGTGTACAGGGTACAATGGCTGGTGGACATGAATCTCTCTATGACTCCTTGTCCAAGACCAGTGTACAGGGTACAGAGAAGGGTGGAGAAGGGTGGACGTTCATGGGCAGGGTGAAAAATGCTAAATTGACAACATAATGAATGATATTGGGTGCAAAACCTCCACCTGTTAAACTGACAACATAATAAATGATAATGGGTGCAATGCCTCCATCTAGAAAGTGAAATACTGTATGTTGGGCAGCATTGTCTTCATAGTATGGCATTGTCTTGATGTACTGGGGGCAATACACTACTCTGTGTGTGTGTGTGTGTGTGTGTGTGTGTGTGTGTGTGTGTGTGTGTGTGTGTGTGTGTGTGTGTGGGTGTGGTGCGTGCGTGAGTGCGTGCGTGCGTGCGCGCGCGTGCGTGCGTGCATGCGTGCGTGCGTGCGTGCGTGCGCGTGCGTGCGTGCGTGCGTGCGCGCGCGCGTTGTGTGTGTGTGTCACTGTCCACACACACACTCACACACACACACACACACACACACACACACACACACACACACACACACACACACACACACACCCCACTCTCTCTCTCTCTCTCTCTCTCTCTCTCTCTCTCTCTCTCTCTCTCTCTCTCTATCTCTCTCTTTCTCGTATAAATGGGCAGAGGAGAACAATAAAATTAACAGGGAGCAAGCAGGTTTTAGGAGAAATTATGCAACTACAGATCACATTTTTGCTCTAACACAGATGATTTCTAACTGTCTATATGGTAACCGTAGGAAAAAAATGTATGTAGCCTTTATTGATTATCAAAAAGCTTTCGACACTGTAAGAAGGGATAGACTCTGGGACATTTTGAAAAACATCGGGCTTTCAACCAAGTTGCTCAAAATGCTAAAAGCAATATATAAGGTAGTACAAGGTCGAATAAGGTATGGAGCAGAAACATCGGAATTATTAGACTGTCCATTAGGGTTAAAACAAGGCTGTTTAATGTCCCCCTTAATATTCTCCCTACTTATCTCCGAAGTAGCAAATAGATTAAACACTCAGGACGCCAGGGCTATCAGTTTTTACCAGGAACCCCAGAAATTAAACTATTAATGTTCGCTGATGATTTAGCAATATTTTCACAGACCCCTGCAGCCTACAACATCTACTGAATATACTAGGACAAACATCAGACAACTTAGGGCTGACAATTAATTTACAAAAAACTAAGATAATCGTTTTTAGGAAAGGGGGGTTCTTGGGAAGAAGAGAAAAATGGTACTATAAAGGTGAGAAAGTTGAAGTCGTCAACAACTATAAATACCTAGGCTACACACTAACTACTAAATTATCAGTGGATATAGCCCTAGCGGAATATGTGGGGAAGGCTAAGAGAAAAATCTTTCAAATACAGAAAACCATGTACGCGCTTGGACAATTAGACCTCGATATATATTTCAAATTAATAGAAGCGCAGGTAACTCCTACTCTCATGTATGGAGCTGAAATATGGGGTACAAACCCTTATAATGTCATTGAAGGAGTTCATATGATGGCTTGTAAAAAATTTCTAGGAGTAAAGAAAAAAACACCAAACTGTCTAATATATGGAGAACTGGGTAGGTTTCCTCTATACATAGATAGTGCCATGAGAGCTGTTAAATACTGGTTCAAAATATTAAACATGGACGACGATAGAATACCCAGACAAGCGTATGAACGCGAAAAAACAGAACACAACGAAAAGAGGTAGCTGGGCGATGCAAATAAAAAGAATACTAGATGAAAACGGCTTCTCAGAAGTCTGGATCAACCAAGGAACCCCGTCTGTAAATGCATTTTTAAGGCAGCTCAAACTAAGGATGAGAGATATTTACATACAACAATGGCATGAGAATGTGAAATGAGTTACCGTTGCCAGACCTATTTTACTTTCAAAAACACATTTCAATGCGAAAAATATCTGCAGGAAATTACAATTACGAAATTCCGTCAGGCAACCGCAAGACTCCGCCTAGGCGCTAACAATCTTAACTGTAATAGAAACTATACAGAAATGAACCCAAATACGAAGTGTCCTTTCTGCGAAGAAGAAGAGACGGAACGCCATTTCTTAATGAAATGTCCAACCTACAATGAGCTAAGGCAAAAGTATATCTTGAAGCATATTAAACGAGATCATCACTCAGCCTTTTTAACGTTACTAAAATCAACTAAGGAGGAGGTGATAAGAGACACCGGTATGTTTATCCATCATGCGATGAATAGACGTAACCAGCTCATGTAACTTAGTATCTGAACCACTATACTATATAATAAATACCGTACGGTATGCAGAACACACTGTGTACAATGATGTTCCATGTATGCATGCAGTAAATTGTATACAGAATGTGCTATGTGTGGTGATGCTTTTCAGGTACATGTGGAATCTGTTGTTGGTTTGCCTTGCAACTTCTTTCGTGGGCTGTGCTCATCAGCATTGGACGAGTCCATATGGCTAGGGGTTAATTGTTGAAGATGTTTCTGTGGCCAGCTTTGTTGCTGCAGCATGGACTGACCACTCCTGATGGTTGCCAATGGCGTACGCCATCCGCGACACATTATGAGATTTTGGTCATTGCCTGTTTTTCTGCCTATGTTGCTGTATGACACGGCTCTTGTTGTTAGTCCATCGTGAATCAAGTCAATTGTCGTAGCTTGTTAGCTGATGTTCATTGTCGACTTATGTTGGTTGCTCTAGATTTGAATTGTTCTCCCATGACATATCATTAAATACACGGCTCCATAGATATGAAGGCTCAATTTGCATTGTAGGCCCACATTGAGTTTGTTAATATAATTATAACGAAAAAAGGGGGAAGAAAAAAGAAGGGAAATAAGGCATTGTTTATAGGATATTGTTTATAGGATATTACAATTTTGCAGTAAGGGGGGGGGGGGGGGGGGGGGGGGGGTAACAAGGGCGATGACAAATTTTGTGAAGTTAATTTCGTTTTTTTGTCGTTAAGCTCTGGCCATTGTTCTTGAGTGTTGCATTGTGGGAGTTGTGGGTGAGATGTCCGGATGAAGGTGTATGGAGCGATGGCCCCACATTAATTTCACCGTGTGCTTACGTGTGTATCACGTGTGCTATCTTCTCTTTCTCTCTCTCCTCTG
>CM031601.1:76340-126340 GCA_018398815.1 Conus ventricosus
GGGGGGGGGGGGGGGGGGGGGGGTGGCCTTGATCAGCATAGCGGCGGCGGGCGGGTAAGGCGATCGATCTGCCTTTTTTTCACGGCTGGCGAACGGACGATCGCTGTGCGAAGAGGCAAATCGGGTCAGCTCCGCTCCAAGGTGAAGGTCGTCTGCAGCGCACTTCCCGCCAGCTCTTTTCGAATTTCTTTCTTTCTTTCTTCTTTTTTTTTTGTTTTTGACAGGAGCGTTGTTGCGGTTAGCACGAGGTCACAGCGTGTTCTGTCTGCCGCCTGAGGTGTCAACCCACTCTGTCAGCGCATAGCTCAGATGCCTTCCGATAGATATAGCCCAACTGTCTTTTTCTGAGTCATACCCCAGCCCCCTACCCCCTTCCAACCCCCCCCCCCCCCCACCCCCCCACCCCTCACCACCCCCGAGGCCGCCTCTCCTGACCTCTTCTATCCCTGACTCCTTTTTTCCTTTTCCTCCATCTTTCTCTTCCTTACCCCCCCCCCCTTCTCCCACTCTCCCCCACCCCCACCCCCACACACTCCCCCCCCCCCCACCATCCCTTGACCCTGTCCACATTGTGGTTTTAATGTAAAGACGTGATCGAGGTGTTGATTTTTGTAAATGAAAGGCAATGTTAACAGCAACAGGCTTTCTTGTTGCTGTGTTTAGGTTTATACCTTCTTTGACTGTTCCTATCCTTTTTGGCTGTCCCCCTTTTGTTCTTTTACTGTTTTCTTCTTTTTGACTTTCCCTCCCAACACTCCCCCCCCCCCCCCCCCCCCCCCCCCCCCCTTTCGCCCTACCGTCCCCGCCTTTTTTTGTGCGAATTTTTCCTTCATTTATGACTACCTCCTACATTCTTGCCACTGTCTTTCTGAAAAGGAACTTCAAGTAACCCACAGGTCAACATGGACAAACACATCATGAGACAAAACACGACGCGTTTCGACCTCTTAGGTCCCTTTTTCAGGCAAGAGACACAACATTCAGGACAAAAAACGAAGAAAAGAGCAAATAGCATCAACGATCATAAATGCACACCCCGAAAAGATAGCGTGAAACGCAATACAAAACCAAGGAAAGGGGTACCAGTCATAAATACAAAACCAAGGAAGGCTACCCGTCATAAATACAAAACCAAGGAAGGGTACCATATAAATAAAAAACCAAGGAAGGTACCCTCATAAATACAAAACCAAGGAAGGCTACCAGTCATAAATACAAAACCAAGGAGGCTACCCGTCATAAATACAAAACCCAAAGGGAAAGGCTACCAGTCATAATACAAAACCAAGGAAGGCTACCAGTCATAAATACAAAACCAAGGAAGGCTACCATCATAAATACAAACCCAAGGAAGGCACCAGTCATAAATACAAAACCAAGGAAGGCTACAGTCATTTCCCCTTAGGTTGCACCCGTGCAGTCATTTTCTCTTAAATGTACACCCGTGCAGTCATTCTCTTAGGTGGCACCCCTGCAGTCCCTTTCTCTTAGGGGTACACCCTGCAGTCTTTCTCTTAGGTGTACAACGTGCAGTCCCTTTCTCTTAGGTGTGCACCCGTGCAGGCATTTCTCTTAGGTGTACAAACCCCTGCAGTCATTTCTCTTAGGTGTACACCCGTGCAGTCATTTCTCTTAGGTGTACACCCGTGCGTCATTTCTCTTAGGTGTGCACCCGTGCAGTCATTTCTCTTAGGGGTGCACCCGTGCAGTCATTTCTCTTAGTGTGCACCCGGCAGTCATTTCTCTTAGGTGTGCACCCTGCAGTCATTTCTCTTAGGTGTGCACCCGTCAGTCATTTCTCTTAGGTGTGCACCCGTGCAGTCATTTCTCTAGGTGTGCACCGTGTCGCTGTGTGCTGTTTTCTCGTTCTTCGGTTTGTTTTGTTGTATGCTGTTGCTCGTTCTTCGTGTTCGTTGTATGCTGTTGCTCGTTCTTCGGTTTCGTTGTATGCTGTTGCTTTGTTCTTCGTGTTCGCTGTGTGCTGTGCTCGTTCTTCGTGTTCGTTGTATGCTGTTGCTCGTTCTTCGTTTTTCGTTGTATGCTGTTGCTCGTTCTTCGTGTTCGCTTGTGCTGTTGCTCGTTCTTCGTGTTCGTTGTATGCTGTTTCTCGTTCTTCGTGTTCGTTGTATTGCTGTTGCTCGTTCTTCGTGTTCGTTTGTATGCGGTTTGCTCGTTTTTCGTGTTCGTTGTATGCTGTTGCTCGTTCTTCGTGTTCGTTGTATGCTGTTGCTCGTTCTTCGTGTTCGTTGTATCTGTTGCTCGTTCTTCGTGTTCGCTGTGTGCTGTTGCTCGTTCTTCGTGTTCGCTGTGTGCTGTTGCTCGTTCTTCGTGTTCGTTGTATGCTGTTGCTCGTTCTTCGTGTTCGTTATGCTGTTGCTCGTTCTTCGTGTTCGTTGTATGCTGTTGCTCGTTCTTCGTGTTCGTTGTATGCTGTTGCTCGTTCTCGTGTCGTGTTGCTGTTGCTCGTTCTTTTGTGTTGTTGTATGCTGTTGCTCGTTCTTCGTGTTCGTTGTATGCTGTTGCTCGTTCTTCGTGTTCGTTGTATGCTGTTGCTCGTTCTTCGTGTTCGTTGTATGCTGTTGCTCGTTCTTCGTGTTCGTTGTATGCTGTTGCTCGTTCTCTTGTTCGTTGTATGCTGTTGCTCGTTCTTCGTGTTCGTTGTATGCTGTTGCTCGTTCTCGTGTTCGTTGTATGCTGTTGCCTCGTTCTTCGTGTTCGTTGTATGCTGTTGCTCGTTCTTCGTGTTCGTTGTATGCTGTTGCTCGTTCTTCGTGTTCGTTGTATGCTGTTGCTCGTTCTTCGTGTTCGTTGTATGCTGTTGCTCGTTCTTCGTGTTCGATTGTATGCTGTTGCTCGTTCTTCGTGTTCGTGTATGCTGTTGCTCGTTCTTCGTGTTCGCTGTATGCTGTTGCTCGTTCTTCGGTTCGTGTATGCTGTTGCTCGTTCTTCGTGTTCGTTGTATGCTGTTGCTCGTTCTTCGTGTTCGTTGTATGCTGTTGCTCGTTCTTCGTGTTCGTTGTATGCTGTTGCTCGTTCTTTCGTGTTCGTGTATTTCTGTTGCTCGTTCTTCGTGTTCGTTGTATGCTGTTGCTCGTTCTTCGTGTTCGTTGTATGCTGTTGCTCGTTCTTCGTGTTCGTTGTATGCTGTTGCTCGTTCTTCGTGTTCGTTGTATGCTGTTGCTCGTTTTCGTGTTGTTGTATGCTGTTGCTCGTTCTTCGTGTTCGTTGTATGCTGTTGCTCGTTCTTCGTGTTCGTTGTATGCTGTGCTCGTTCTTCGTGTTCGTTGTATGCTGTTTGCTCGTTCTTCGTGTTCGTTGTATGCTGTTGCTCGTTCTTCGTGTTCGTTGTATGCTGTTGCTTGTTCGTTTCTTCGTGTTCGTTGTATGCTGTTGCTCGTTCTTCGTGTTCGTTGTGGCTGTTGCTCGTTCTTCGTGTTCGTTGTATGCTGTTGCTCGTTCTTCGTGTTCGTTGTTGCTGTTCTCGTTCTTCGTGTTGCTGTTGCTGTTCTCGTTTTCGTGTTCGTTGTATGCTGTTTGCTCGTTCTTCGTGTTCGTGTGTTGCTGTTGCTCGTTCTTCGTGTTCGTTGTATGCTGTTGCTCGTTCTTCGTGTTCGTTGTATGCTGTTGCTCGTTCTTCGTGTTCGTGATGCTGTTGCTCGTTCTTCGGTTCGTTGTATGCTGTTGCTCGTTCTTCGTGTTCGTTGTATGGCTGTTGCTCGTTCTTCGTGTTCGTTGTATGCTGTTGCTCGTTCTTCGTGTTCGTGTATGCTGTTGCTCGTTCTTCGTGTTCGTTGTATGCTGTTGCTCGTTCTTCGTGTTCGTTGTATGCTGTTGCTCGTTCTTCGTGTTCGTTGTATGCTGTTGCTCGTTCTTCGTGTTCGTTTGTATGCTGTTGCTCGTTTTCGTGTTCGCTGTTTATGCTGTTGCTCGTTCTTCGTGTTTCGTTGTATGCTGTTGCTCGTTTCTTCGTGTTCGTTGTATGCTGTTGCTCGTTCTTCGTGTTCGCTGTGTGCTGTTGCTCGTTCTTCGTGTTCGTTGTTGCTGTTGCTCGTTCTTCGTGTTCGTTGTATGCTGTTGCTCGTTCTTCGTGTTCGTTGTATGCTGTTGCTCGTTCTTCGTGTTCGTTGTATGTGTTGCTCGTTCTTCGTGTTCGTTGTATGCTGTTGCTCGTTTCTTCGTGTTCGCTGTATGCTGTTGCTCGTTCTTCGTGTTCGTTGTATGCTGTTGCTCGTTTCTTCGTGTTCGTTGTATGCTGTTGCTCGTTCTTCGTGTTCGCTGTGTGCTGTTGCTCGTTCTTCGTGTTCGTTGTATGCTGTTGCCGTTTCTTCGTGTTCGTTGTATGCTGTTGCTCGTTCTTCGTGTTCGTTGTATGCTGTTGCTCGTTCTTCGTGTTCGTTGTATGCTGTTGCTCGTTCTTCGTGTTCGTTGTATGCTGTTGCTTTCGTGTTTCGTGTCGTTGTATGCTGTTGCTCGTTCTTCGTGTTCGTTGTATGCTGTTGCTCGTTCTTCGTGTTCGTTGTCTGTTGCTCGTTCTTCTGTGTTCGTTTGTTTTGTCTGTTGCTCGTTTTCTTCGTGTTCGTTGTTTGTCTGTTGCTCGTTCTTCGTGTTCGTTGTATGCTGTTGTCGTTCTTCGTGTTCGTTGTGTATGCTGTTGCTCGTTCTTCGTTGTCGTTGTGTTTGTTGCTCGTTCTTCGTGTTCGTTGTATGCTGTTGCTCGTTCTTCTGTTCGTTGTATGCTGTTGCTCGTTCTTCGTGTTCGTTGTGTGCTGTTGCTTTCGTTCTTCTGGTTCCGTTTGTTATGCTGTTGCTCGTTCTTCGTGTTCGTTGTGTGCTGTTGCTCGTTTTCTGTTCGCTTGTGTCTGTTTGCTCGTTCTTCGTGTTCGTTTGTATTTTGCTCGTTCTTCGGTTCGTTGTATGCTGTTGCTCGTTCTTCGTGTTCGTTGTTGTGTTGCTTTGCGTTCTGTGTTCTTCGTGTTTTTGTATGCTGTTTGCTCGTTCTTCGTGTTCGTTGTATGCTGTTGCTCGTTCTTCGTGTTCGTTGTATGCTGTTCTCGTTCTTTCGTGTTTCGTTGTTATGCTCTGTTGCTCGTTCTTCGGTTCGTTGTATGCTGTTGCTCGTTCTTCGTGTTCGTGTATGCTTTGCTCGTTCTTCGTTGTTCGTTTGTATGCTGTTGCTCGTTCTTCGTGTTCGTTGTATGCTGTTGCTCGTTTCTTCGTGTTCGTTGTATGCTGTTTGTCGTTCTTCGTGTTCGTTGTGTCAGTGTGCTCGTTTTCTGTTCGTTGTATGCTGTTCTGCTCGTTCTTCGTGTTCGTTGTATGCTGTTGCTCCGTTCTCGTGTACTTGTGCTGTTGCTCGTTCTTTCGTGTTCTTGTATGCGTTGCCGTTCTTCGTGTTCGTGTGTGCAGTTGCTTGTTCTTCGTTTCGCTGATGCTGTTGCTCTTCTTGTGTTCGTTGTACTGCGTGCTCGTTCTTCGTGTTCGTTGTATGCTGTTGTCGTTCTTCGTGTTCGTGTATTCTGTTTGCTCGTTCTTGTGTTCGTTGTATGCTGTGCTCGTTCGTGTTCGATTGTATGCTGTTGCTCGTTCTCGTGTTCTTGTCCTAGTGTTGTGGATCTGGCCTGAAAAAGACCACAGAGGTCGAAACGTCGGTTTTGTTTTATTTTTCCATGTGACCGGCAAGTGACTTTTGTTGTCCATGCTGACCGCAGAGTGACTTTTGTGCCATGCTGACGCAGAGGCTTTTGTTGTCCATGCTGACCGCAAGTGATTTTGTTTGTCCATGCTGACCGGCAGAGTGACTTTTGTTTGTCCATGCTGACCGGCAGAGTGACTTTTGTTTGTCCATGCTGACCGGCAGAGTGACTTTTGTTTGTCCGTGCTGACCGGCAGAGTGACTTTTGTTTGTCCGTGCTGACCGGCAGAGTGACTTTTGTTTGTCCATGCTGACCGGCACAGTGACTTTTGTTTGTCCATGCTGACCGGCAGAGTGACTTTTGTTTGTCCATGCTGACCGGCAGAGTGACTTTTGTTTGTCCATGCTGACCGGCAGAGTGACTTTTCAAATTCCTTTCAAAATTTGTTTCACTTTCCGCCTGCAGTCGCCTGGCTTTGAAAGTCAGTTTTTTTTTCTATTTTCACATTTTGTGTTGTTGTTTGTTTCTTCCTCTTCTTGCTACTGTCCCCTAACCTTGTCTGACTCTCTCCACAGTTTTCTCCTACTGTCCCCTAAACTTGTCTGACTCTCTCCACAGTTTTCTCCTACTGTCCCCTAACCTTGTCTGACTCTCTCCACAGTTTTCCCCTACTGTCCCCTAACCTTCTATGACTCTCTCCACAGTTTTCCCCTACTGTCCCCTAACCTTGTCTGACTCTTTCCACAGTTTTCCCTACTGTCCCCTAACCTTGTCTGACTCTCTCCACAGTTTTCCCCTACTGTCCCTAACCTTGTCTGACTCTCTCCACAGTTTTCCCCTACTGTCCCCTAACCTTGTCTGACTCTCTCCACAGTTTCCCCTACTGTCCCCTAACCTTGTCTGACTCTCTCCACAGTTTTCCCCTACTGTCCCTAACCTTGTCTGACTCTCTCCACAGTTTCCCCTACTGTCCCTAACCTTGTCTGACTCTCTCCACAGTTTTCCCCTACTGTCCCTAACCTTGTCTGACTCTCTCCACAGTTTTCCCCTACTGTCCCCTAACCTTGTCTGACTCTCTCCACAGTTTTCCCCTACTGTCCCCTAACCTTGTCTGACTCTCTCCACAGTTTTCCCGTACTGTCCCCTAACCTTGTCTGACTCTCTCCACAGTTTTCTCCTACTGTCCCCTAACCTTGTCTGACTCTCTCCACAGTTTTCCCCTACTGTCCCCTAACCTTGTCTGACACTCTCCAGCTTTTTCCTACTGTCCCCTAACCTTGTCTGACTCTCTCCACAGTTTTCCCCTACTGTCCCCTAACCTTGTCTGACTCTCTCCACAGTTTTCTCCTACTGTCCCTAACCTTGTCTGACTCTCTCCACAGTTTTCCCCTACTGTCCCCTAACCTTGTCTGACTCTCTCCACAGTTTTCGCCTACTGTCCCCTAACCTTGTCTGACTCTCTCCACAGTTTTCCCCTACTGTCCCTAACCTTGTCTGACTCTCTCACAGTTTTCTCCTACTGTCCCCTAACCTTGTCTGACTCTCTCCACAGTTTTCTCCTACTGTCCCTAACTTGTCTGACTCTCTCCACAGTTTTCTCCTACTGTCCCCTAAACCCTTTTCTGACTCTCTCCACAGTTTTCCCCTACTGTCCCCTAACCTTGTCTGACTCTCTCCACAGTTTTCTCCTACTGTCCCCTAACCTTGTCTGACTCTCTCCACAGTTTTCTCCTACTGTCCCCTAACCTTGTCTGACTCTCTCCACAGTTTTTCCTTACTGTCCCCTAACCTTGTCTGACTCTCTCCACATTTTCCCCTACTGTCCCCTAACCTTGTCTGACTCTCTCCACAGTTTTCTCTACTGTCCCCTAACCTTGTCTGACTCTCTCCACAGTTTTCCCTACTGTCCCCTAACCTTGTCTGACTCTCTCCACAGTTTTCTCCTACTGTCCCTAACTTGTCTGACTCTCTCCACAGTTTTCTCCTATTGTCCCCTAACCTTGTCTGACTCTCTCCACGTTTTATCCTATGTCCCCTAACCTTGTCTGACTCTCTCCACAGTTTTCTCCTACTGTCCCCTAACCTTGTCTGACTCTCTCCACAGTTTTCTCTACTGTCCCCTAACTTGTCTGACTCTCTCCACAGTTTTCTCCCACTGTCCCCTAACCTTGTCTGACTCTCTCCACAGTTTTCTCCTACTGTCCCCTAACCTTGTCTGAATCTCTCCACAGTTTCCTCCTACTGTCCCCTAACCTTGTCTGACTCTCTCCACAGTTTTCTCCTACTGTCCCCTAACCTTGTTTGACTCTCTCCACAGTTTTCTCTACTGTCCCCTAACCTTGTCTGACTCTCTCCACAGTTTTCTCCTACTGTCCCCTAACCTTGTCTGACTCTATCCACAGTTTCTCCTACTGTCCCCTAACCTTGTCTGACTCTCTCCACAGTTTTCTCCTACTGTCCCCTAACCTTGTCTGACTCTCTCCACAGTTTTCTCCTACTGTCCCCTAACCGTGTCTGACTCTCTCCACATTTTCCTCCTACTGTCCCCTAACCTTGTCTGACTCTCTCCACAGTTTTCTCCTACTGTCCCCTAACCTTGTCTGACTCTCTCCACAGGTTTCTCCTACTGTCCCCTAACCTTGTCTGACTCTCTCCACAGTTTTCTCCAACTGTCCCCTAACCTTGTCTGACTCTCTCCACAGTTTTCTCCTACTGTCCCCTAACCTTGTCTGACTCTCTCCACAGTTTTCTCCTACTGTCCCCTAACCTTGTCTGACTCTCTCCACAGTTTTCTCCTACTGTCCCCTAACCTGTCTGACTCTCTCTCACATTTTCCCCTACTGTCCCCTAACCTTGTCTGACTCTCTCCACAGTTTCCCCTACTGTCCCCTAACCTTGTCTGACTCTCTCCACATTTTCCCCCTACTGTCCCCTAACCTTGTCTGACTCTCTTACAGTTTTCCCTACTGTCCCCTAACCTTGTCTGACTCTCTCCACAGTTTCCCCTACTGTCCCCTAACCTTGTCTGACTCTCTCCACGTTTCCCCTACTGTCCCCTAACCTTGTCTGACTCTTCCACAGTTTTCCCCTACTGTCCCTAACCTGTCTGACCTCTCACAGTTTTCCCCTACTGTCCCCTAACCTTGTCTGACTCTCTCACCAGTTTCCCCTACGTCCCCTAACCTTGTCTGACTCTCTCCACAGTTTTTCCCCTACTGTCCCCTAACCTTGTCTGACTCTCTCCACGTTTTCCCCTACTGTCCCTAACCTTGTCTGACTCTCTCCACATTTTCCCTACTGTCCCCTACCTTGTCTGACTCTCTCACAGTTTTCCCCACTGTCCCTAACCTTGTCTGACTCTCTCACAGTTTTCCCCTACTGTCCCCTAACTTGTCTGACTCTCTCCACGTTTTCCCCACTGTCCCCTACCTGTCTGACTCTCCCACATTTCCCCTACTGTCCTAACCTTGTCTGACTCTCCACAGTTTTCCCTACTGTCCCCTAACCTTGTCTGACCTCTCCACAGTTTTCCCCTACTGTCCCCTAACCTTGTCTGACTCTCTCCACAGTTTTCCCCTACTGTCCCCTAAACCTTGTCTGACTCTCTCCACAGTTTTCCCCTACTGTCCCCTAACCTTGTCTGACTCTCTCCACAGTTTTCCCTACTGTCCCCTAACCTTGTCTGACTCTCTTCCACAGTTTTCCCCTACTGTCCCTAACCTTGTCTGACTCTCTCCACAGTTTTCCCCTACTGTCCCCTAACCATTGTCTGACTCTCTCCACAGTTTTCCCTACTGTCCCCTAACCTTGTCTGACTCTCTCCACAGTTTTCTCCTACTGTCCCCTAACCTTGTCTGACTCTCTCCACAGTTTTCCTCCTACTGTCCCCTAACCTTGTCTGACTCTCTCTCCACAGTTTTCCTCCTACTGTCCCCTAACCTTGCTGACTCTCTCCACAGTTTTCTCCTACTGTCCCCTAACCTTGTCTGACTCTCTCCACAGTTTTCTCCTACTGTCCCCTAACCTTGTCTGACTCCTCCACAGTTTTCTCCTACTGTCCCCTAACCCTTGTCTGACTCTCTCCACAGTTTTCTCTCCTACTGTCCCCTAACCTGTCTGACTCTCTCCACATTTTCTCCTACTGTCCCCTAACCTTGTCTGACTCTCTCCACAGTTTTCTCCTACTGTCCCCTAACCTTGTCTGACTCTCTCCACAGTTTTCTCCTACTGTCCCCTAACCTTGTCTGACTCTCTCCACAGTTTTCTCCTACTGTCCCCTAACCGTGTCTGATCTCTCCACAGTTTTCTCCTACTGTCCCCTAACCTTGTCTGACTCTCTCCACAGTTTTCTCCCTACTGTCCCCTAACCTTGTCTGACCTCTCCACAGGTTTCTCCTACTGTCCCCTAACCTTGTCTGACTCTCATCCACAGTTTTCTCCTACTGTCCCCTAACCTTGTCTGACTCTCTGCACAGTTTTCTCCTACTGTCCCCTAACCTTGTCTGACTCTCTCCACAGTTTTCCCCTACTGTCCCCTAACCTTGTCTGACTCTCTCCACAGTTTTCCCCTACTGTCCCCTAACCTGTCTGACTCTCTCCACAGTTTTCCCTACTGTCCCCTAACCTTGTCTGACTCTCTCCACTTTTCCCTACTGTCCCTAACCTTGTCTGACTCTCTCCACAGTTTTCTCCTACTGTCCCCTAACCTTGTCTGACTCACTCCACAGTTTTCCCCTACTGTCCCCTAACCTTGTCTGACTCTCTCCACAGTTTTCTCCTACTGTCCCCTAACCTTGTCTGACTCTCTCCACAGTTTTCCCCTACTGTCCACTAACCTTGTCTGACTCTCTCCACAGTTTTCTCCTACTGTCCCCTAACCTTGTCTGACTCTCTCCACAGTTTTCCCCCTACTGTCCCCTAACCTTGTCTGACTCTCTCCACAGTTTTCCCCTACTGTCCCCTAACCTTGTCTGACTCTTCCACAGTTTTCCCCTACTGTCCCCTAACCTTGTCTGAACTCTCTCACAGTTTTCCCCTACTGTCCCCTAACCTTGTCTGACTCTCTCCGCATTTTCCCCTACTGTCCCCTTACCTTGTCTTACTCTCTCCACAGTTTTCCCCTACTGTCCCTAACCTTGTCTGACTCTCTCCACAGTTTTCCCCTACAGTGCCCCTAACCTTGTCTGACTCTCTCCACAGTTTTCCCCTACTGCCCCTAACCTTGTCTGACCTCTCTCCACAGTTTTCCCCTACTGTCCCCTAACCTGTCTGACTCTCTCCACAGTTTTCTCCTACTGTCCCCTAACCTTGTCTGACTCTCTCTCCACAGTTTCCCCTACTGTGCCCTAACCTGTCGACTCTCTCCACGTTTTTTCCTACTGTCCCCTAACCTTGTCTGACTCTCTCCACAGTTTTACCCTACTGTCCCCTAACCTTGTCTGACTCTCTCCACAGTTTTCCCCTACTGTCCCCTACCTTGTCGACTCTCTCCACGTTTTTCCCTACTGTCCCCTAACCTTGTCTGACTCTCTCCACAGTTTTCCTCCTACTGTCCCCTAACCTTGTCTGACTCTCTCCACAGTTTTCCCGTACTGTCCCTAAACCTTGTCTGACTCTCTCCACAGTTTTCTCCTACTGTCCCCTAACCTTGTCTGACTCTCTCCACAGTTTTTCCCCTACTGTCCCTACCTTGTCTGACTCTCTCTACGTTTTATCTACTGTCCCCTAACCTTGTCTGACTCCTCTCACAGTTTTCCCCTACTGTCCCCTAACCTTGTCTGACTCTCTCCACAGTTTTCTCCTACTGTCCCCTAACCTTGTCTGACTCTCCCACAGTTTTCCCCTACTGTCCCCTAACCTTGTCTGACTCTCTCCACAGTTTTCTCCTACTGTCCCCTAACCTTGTCTGACTCTCTCCACAGTTTTCCCCTACTGTCCCCCTAACCTTGTCTGACTCTCTCCACAGTTTTCTCCTACTGTCCCCTAACCTGTCTGACTCTCTCCACAGTTTTCCCTACTGTCCCCTAACCTTGTCTGACTCTCTCCACATTTTCTCCTACTGTCCCCTAACCTTGTCTGACTCTCTCCACAGTTTTCCCTACTGTCCCCTAACCTTGTCTGACCTCTCCACAGTTTTCTCCTACTGTCCCCTAACCTTGTCTGACTCTCTCCACAGTTTTTCTCTACTGTCCCCTAACCTTGTCTGACTCTCTCCACATTTTCTCCTACTGTCCCCTAACCTTGTCTGACTCTCTCCACAGTTTTCCCCTACTGTCCCCTAACCTTGTCTGACTCTCTCCACAGTTTTCTCCTACTGTCCCTAACCTTGTCTGACTCTCTCCACAGTTTTTCCCCTACTGTCCCCTAACCTTGTCTGACTCTCTCTCACAGTTTTCTCCTACTGTCCCCTAACCTTGTCTGACTCTCTCCACAGTTTTCTCCTATTGTCCCCTAACCTTGTCTGACTCTCTCCACAGTTTATCCTACTGTCCCCTAACCTTGTCTGACTCTCTTCCACAGTTTTCTCCTACTGTCCCCTAACCTTGTCTGACTCTCTCCACAGTTTTCTCCTACTGTCCCCTAACCTTGTCTGACTCTCTCCACAGTTTTCTCCTACTGTACCCTAACCTTGTCTGACTCTCTCACAGTTTTTCTCCTACTGTCCCCTAACCTTGTCTGAATCTCTCCACAAGTTTCCTCCTACTGTCCCCTAACCTTGTCTGACTCTCTCCACAGTTTTCTCCTACTGTCCCCTAACCTTGTTTGACTCTCTCCACAGTTTTCTCCTACTGTCCCCTAACCTTGTCTGACTCTCTCCACAGTTTTCTCCTACTGTCCCCTAACCTTGTCTGACTCTATCCACAGTTTTCCTCCTACTGTCCCCTAACCTTGTCTGACTCTCTCCACAGTTTTCTCCTACTGTCCCCTAACCTTGTCTGACTCTCTCCACAGTTTTCTCCTACTGTCCCCTAACCTTGTCTGACTCTCTCCACAGTTTTCTCCTACTGTCCCTAACCTTGTCTGACCTCTCCACAGTTTTCCTCCTACTGTCCCCTAACCTTGTCTGACTCTCTCCACAGTTTTCTCCCTACTGTCCCCCTAACCTTGTCTGACTCTCTCCACAGTTTTCCTCCTACTGTCCCCTAACCTTGTCTGACTCTCTCCACAGTTTCTCCTACTGTCCCCTAACCTTGTCTGACTCTCCTCCACAGTTTTCCCCTACTGTCCCCTAACCTTGTCTGACTCTCTCCACAGTTTCCCCCCTACTGTCCCCTAACCTTGTCTGACCTTTTCCACAGTTTTCCCTACTGTCCCCTAACCTTGTCTGACTCTCTCACAGTTTTCCCCTACTGTCCCTAACCTTGTCTGACTCTCTCCACAGTATTCCCCTACTGTCCCCTAACCTTGTCTGACTCTCTCCACAGTTTTCTCCTACTGTCCCCAAAACCTTGTCTGACTCTCTCCACAGTTTTCTCCTACTGTCCCCTAACCTGTGTCTGACTCTCTCCACAGTTTTCCCCCCTACTGTCCCCTAACCTTTTTCTGACTCTCTCCACGTTTTCCCTACTGTCCCCTAACCTTGTCTGACTCTCTCCACAGTTTTCTCCTATGTCCCCTAACCTTGTCTGACTCTCTCCACAGTTTTCCCCTACTGTCCCCTAACCTTGTCTGACTCTCTCCACAGTTTCCCCTACTGTCCCTAACCTTGTCTGACTCTCTCCACAGTTTTCCCCTACTGTCCCCTAACCTTGTCTGACTCTCTCCACAGTTTTCCCCTACTGTCCCCTAACCTTGTCTGACTCTTCCCACAGTTTTCCCCTACTGTCCCCTAACCTTGTCTGACTCTCTCCTACAGTTTTCCCCCTACTGTCCCCTAACCTTGTCTGACTCTCTCCCAGTTTTCCCTACTGTCCCCTAACCTTGTCTGACTCTCTCCACAGTTTTCCCCTACTGTCCCTAACCTTGTCTGACTCCTCCACAGTTTTCCCCTACTGTCCCCTAACCTTGTCTGACTCTCTCCACAGTTTTCCCTACTGTCCCCTAACCTTGTCTGACTCTCTCCACAGTTTTCCCCTACTGTCCCCTAACCTTGTCTGACTCTCTCCACAGTTTTCTCCTACTGTCCCCTAACCTTGTCTGACTCTCTCCACAGTTTTTCCCCTACTGTGCCCTAACCTTGTCTGACTCTCTCCACATTTTTTCCCCCTACTGTCCCCTAACCTTGTCTGACTCTCTCCACAGTTTTTACCCTACTGTCCCCTAACCTTGTCTGACTCTCTCCACAGTTTTCCCCCTACTGTCCCCTAACCTTGTCTGACTCTCTCCACAGTTTTTCCCCTACTGTCCCCTAACCTTGTCTGACTCCTCCACAGTTTTCCCCTACTGTCCCCTAACCTTGTCTGACTCTCTCCACAGTTTTCCCGTACGTCCCCTAACCTTCTGACCCTCTACAGTTTTCTTCTGTCCCCTAACCTTGTCTACTCTCTCCACAGTTTTCCCCTACTGTCCCCTAACCTTGTCTGACTCTCTCTACAGTTTTTCCCTACTGTCCCCTAACCTTGTCTGACTCTCTCCACAGTTTTCCCCTACTGTCCCCTAACCTTGTCTGACTCTCTCACAGTTTTCTCCTACTGTCCCCTAACCTTGTCTGACTCTCTCCACAGTTTTCCCCTACTGTCCCCTAACCTTGTCTGACTCTCTCCACAGTTTTCTCCTACTGTCCCCTAACCTTGTCTGACTCTCTCCACAGTTTTCCCCTACTGTCCCCTAACCTTGTCCTGACTCTCTCCACAGTTTTCTCCTACTGTCCCCTAACCTTGTCTGACTCTCTCCACAGTTTTCTCCTACTGTCCCCTAAACCTTGTCTGACACTCTCCACAGTTTTCTCCTACTGTCCCCTAACCTTGTCTGACCTCTCCACAGTTTCTACGTCCCTAACCTTGTCTGACTCTCTCCCATTTCTCCTACTGTCCCCTAACCTTGTCTGACTCTCTCCACAGTTTTCTCTACTGTCCCCTAACCTTGTCTGACTCTCTCCACAGTTTTCTCCTACTGTTCCCCTAACCTTGTCTGACTCTCCCCACAGTTTTCCCCTACTGTCCCCTACCTTGTCTGACTCTCTCCACAGTTTTCTCCTACTGTCCCCTAACCTTGTCTGACTCTCTCCACAGTTTTCCCCTACCTTCCCCTAACCTGTCTGACTCTCTCCACAGTTTCTCCTACTGTCCCCTAACCTTGTCTGACTCTCTCACAGTTTCTCCTATTGTCCCCTAACCTTGTCTGACTCTCTCCACAGTTTTATCCTATTGTCCCCTAACCTTGTCTGACTCTCTCCAACATTTTCTCCTACTGTCCCCTAAACCTTGTCTGACTCTCTCCACAGTTTTCTCCTACTGTCCCCTAACCTTGTCTGACACTCTCCACAGTTTTCTCCTACTGTACCCTAACCTTGTCTGACTCTCCCCGACAGTTTTCTCCTACTGTCCCCTAACCTTGTCTGAATCTCTCCACAGTTTCTCCTACTGTCCCCTAACCTTGTCTGACTCTCTCCACAGTTTTCTCCTACTGTCCCCTAAACCTTTTTCTGACTCTCTCCACAGTTTTCTCCTACTGTCCCCTAACCTTGTCTGACTCTCTCCACAGTTTTCTCCTACTGTCCCCTAACCTTGTTTTGACTCTATCCACAGTTTTCTCCTACTGTCCCCTAACCTTGTCTGACTCTCTCCACAGTTTTCTCCTACTGTCCCCTAACCTTGTCTGACTCTCTCCACAGTTTTCTCCTACTGTCCCCTAACCTTGTCTGACTCTCTCCACAGTTTTCCTCCTACTGTCCCCTAAACCTTGTCTGACTCTCTCCACAGTTTTTCTCCTACTGTCCCCTAACCTTGTCTGACTCTCTCCACAGTTTTCCTCCTACTGTCCCCTAACCTTGTCTGACTCTCTCCACAGTTTTCTCCTACTGTCCCCTAACCTTGTCTGACTCTCTCCACAGTTTCTCCTACTGTCCCCTAACCTTGTCTGACTCTCTCCACAGTTTTCTCCTACTGTCCCCAAACCCTTGTCTGATCTCTCCACAGTTTTCCCTACTGTCCCTAACCTTGTCTGACTCTCTCCACAGTTTTCTCCTACTGTCCCCTAACCTTGTCTGACTCTCTCCACATTTTCTCCTACTGTCCCCTAACCTTGTCTGACTCTCTCCACAGTTTTCCCCTACTGTCCCCTAACCTTGTCTGACTCTCTCCACAGTTTCTCCCTACTGTCCCCTAACCTTGTCTGATCTCTCCACATTTTTTCCCCTACTGTCCCCTAACCTTGTCTGACTCTCTCCACAGTTTTCCCCTACTGTCCCTACTTGTCTGACTCCTCACAGTTTTCCTACTGTCCCTAACCTTGTGACTCTCTCCACAGTTTTCCCTACTGTCCCCTAACCTTGTCTGACTCTCTCCACAGTTTTTCCCTACTGTCCCCTAACCTTGTCTGACTCTCTCCACAGTTTTCCCCTACTGTCCCCAACCTTGTCTGACTCTCTCCACAGTTTTCCCCTACTGTCCCCTAACCTTGTCTGACTCTCTCCACAGTTTTCCCCTACTGTCCCCTAACCTTGTCTGACTCTCTCCACAGTTTTCTCCTACTGTCCCCTACCTTGTCTGACTCTCTCCACAGTTTTCCCCTACTGTCCCCTAACCTTGTCTGACTCTCTCCACAGTTTTCCCTACTGTCCCCTAACCTTGTCTGACTCTCTCCACATTTTTCTCCTACTGTCCCCTAACCTTGTCTGACTCTCTCCACAGTTTTCCCCTACTGTCCCCTAACCTTGTCTGACTCTCTCCACAGTTTTTCCCCTACTGTCCCCTAACCTTGTCTGACTCTCTCCACAGTTTTCTCCTACTGTCCCCTAACCTTGTCTGACTCTCTCCACAGTTTTCCCCTACTGTCCCCTAACCTTGTCTGACTCTCTCCACAGTTTTTCCCCTACTGTCCCCTAACCTTGTCTGACTCTCTCCACTGTTTTCCCCTACTGTCCCCTAACCTTGTCTGACTGTCTCCACAGTTTTCCCCCTACTGTCCCCTAACCTTGTCTGACTCTCTCCACAGTTTTTCCCCTACTGTCCCCTAACCTTGTCTGACTCTCTCCACAGTTTTCCCCTACTGTCCCCTAACCTTGTCTGACTCTCTCCACAGTTTTCCCCTACTGTCCCCTAACCTTGTCTGACTCTCTCCACAGTTTTCCCCTACTGTCCCCTAACCTTGTCTGACTCTCTCCACAGTTTTCCCTACTGTCCCTAACCTTGTCTGACTCTTCCACAGTTTTCCCCTCTGTCCTAACCTTGTCTGACTCTCTCCACAGTTTTCCCCTACTGTCCCCTAACCTTGTCTGACTCTCTCCACAGTTTTCCCCTACTGTCCCCTAACCTTGTCTGACTCTCTCCACAGTTTTCTCCTACTGTCCCCTAACCTTGTCTGACTCTCTCCACAGTTTTCCCCTACTGTCCCCTAACCTTGTCTGACTCTCTCCACAGTTTCCTCCTACTGTCCCCTAACCTTGTCTACCTCTCCACAGTTTTCTCCTACTGTCCCCTAACCTTGTTGACTCTCTCCACAGTTTTCTCCTACAGCCCCCTAACCTTGTCTGACTCTCTCCACAGTTTTCTCCTACTGTCCCCTAACCTTGTCTGACTCTCTCCACAGTTTTCTCCTACTGTCCCCCTAACCTTGTCTGACTCTCTCACAGTTTCTCCTACTGTCCCCTAACCTTGTCTGACTCTCTCCACAGTTTTCTCCTACTGTCCCCTAACCTTGTCTGACTCTCTCCACAGTTTTCTCCTACTGTCCCCTAACCTTGTCTGACTCTCTCCACATTTTCTCTACTGTCCCCTAACCTGTCTGACTCTCTCCCAGTTTTCTCCTACTGTCCCCTAACCTTGTCGACTCTCTCCACAGTTTTCCCTACTGTCCCCTAACCTTGTCTGACTCTCTCCACAGTTTCCCCCTACTGTCCCCTAACCTTGTCTGACTCTCTCCACAGTTTTCCTACTGTCCCCTAACCTTGTTGACTCTCTCCACAGTTTTCCTACGTCCCTAACCTGTCTGACTTCTCCACAGTTTTCCCCTACTGTCCCCTAACCTTGTCTGACTCTCTCCACAGTTTTCCCTACGTCCCCTATTGTCTGACTCTTCCACGTTTCCTACTGTCCCCTAACCTTGTCTGACTCTCTCCACAGTTTTCTCCTACTGTCCCCTAACCTTGTCTGACTCTCTCACATTTTCTCCTACTGTCCCCTAACCTTGTCTGACTCACTCCACAGTTTTCCCTACTGTCCCCTAACCTTGTCTGACTCTCTCCACAGTTTTTCTCCTACTGTCCCCTAACCTTGTCTGACTCTCTCCACAGTTTTCCCCCTACTGTCCCCTAACCTTGTCTGACTCTCTCCACAGTTTTCTCCTACTGTCCCCTAACCTTGTCTGACTCTCTCCACAGTTTTCTCCTACTGTCCCCTAACCTTGTCTGACTCTCTCCACAGTTTTCTCCTACTGTCCCCTAACCTTGTCTGACTCTCTCCACAGTTTTCTCCTACTGTCCCCTAACCTTGTCTGACTCTCTCCACAGTTTTCCCTACTGTCCCCTAACCTTGTCTGACTCTCTCCACAGTTTTCCCCTACTGTCCCCTAACCTTGTCTGACTCTTTCCACAGTTTTCCCCTACTGTCCCCTAACCTTGTCTGACTCTCTCTACAGTTTTCCCCTGCCCCTAACCTGTCTGACTCCCCCAGTTTCCCTACTGTCCCTAACCTGTCTGACTCTCTCCACAGTTTTCCCCTACTGTCCCCTAACCTTGTCTGACTCTCTCCACAGTTTTCCCCTACTGTCCCCTAACCTTGTCTGACTCTCTCCACAGTTTTCCCCTACTGGCCCCTAACCTTGTCTAAACTCTCTCCACAGTTTTCCCCTACTGTCCCCTAACCTTGTCTGACTCTCTCCACAGTTTTCCCCTACTGTCCCTAACCTTGTCTGACTCTCTCCACTGTTTTCCCCTACTGTCCCCTAACCTTGTCTGACTGTCTCCACAGTTTTCCCCTACTGTCCCCTAACCTGCCTGACTCTCTTCACAGTTTTCCCTACTGTCCCCTAACCTTGTCTGACTCTCTCCACAGTTTTCCCCTACTGTCCCCTAACCTTGTCTGACTCTCTCCACAGTTTTCCCCTACTGTCCCCTAACCTTGTCTGACTCTCTCCACAGTTTTCCCCTACTGTCCCCTAACCTTGTCTGACTCTCTCCACAGTTTTGCCCTACTGTCCCCTAACCTTGTCTGATTTCTCTCCACAGTTTTCCCCTACTGTCACCTAACCTTGTCTGACTCTCTCCACAGTTTTCCCCTACTGTCCCCTAACCTTGTCTGACTCTCTTCACATTTTCCCCTACTGTCCCCTAACCTTGTCTGACTCTCTCCACAGTTTTCCCCTACTGTCCCCTAACCTTGTCTGACTCTCTCCACAGTTTTCCCCTACTGTCCCATAACCTTGTCGGACTCTCTCCACAGTTTTCCCCTACTGTCCCCTAACCTTGTCTGACTCTCTCCACAGTTTTCCCCTACTGTCCCCTAACCTTGTCTGACTCTCTCCACAGTTTTCCCCTACTGTCCCCTAACCTTGTCTGACTCTCTCCACAGTTTTCCCCTACTGTCCCCTAACCTTGTCTGACTCTCTCCACAGTTTTCCCCTACTGTCCCCTAAACCTTGTCTGACTCTCTCCACAGTTTTCCCCTACTGTCCCCTAACCTTGTCTGACTCTCTCCACAGTTTTCCTCCTACTGTCCCCTAACCTTGTCTGACTCTCTCCACAGTTTTCCCCTACTGTCCCCTAACCTTGTCTGACTCTCTCCACAGTTTTCCCCTACTGTCCCCTAACCTTGTCTGCCCTCTTTCCACAGTTTTCCCCTACTGTCCCCTAACCTTGTCTGACTCTCTCCACAGTTTTCTCCTACTGTCCCCTAACCTTGTCTGACTCTTTCCACAGTTTTCCCCTACTGTCCCCTAACCTTGTCTGACTCTCTCCACAGTTTTCCCCTACTGTCCCCTAACCTTGTCTGACTCTCTCCACAGTTTTCCCCTACTGTCCCCTAACCTTGTCTGACTCTCTCCACAGTTTTCCCTACTGTCCCCTAACCTTGTCTGACTCTCTCCACAGTTTTCCCCTACTGTCCCCTAACCTTGTCTGACTCTCTCCACAGTTTTCCCCTACTGTCCCCTAACCTTGTCTGACTCTCTCCACAGTTTTCCCCTACTGTCCCCTAACCTTGTCTGACTCTCTCCACAGTTTTCCCCTACTGTCCCCTAACCTTGTCTGACTCTCTCCACAGTTTTCCCCTACTGTCCCCTAACCTTGTCTGACTCTCTCCACAGTTTTCCCCTACTGTCCCCTAACCTTGTCTGACTCTCTCCACAGTTTTCCCCTACTGTCCCCTAACCTTGTCTGACTCTCTCCACAGTTTTCCCCCTACTGTCCCCTAACCTTGTCTGACTCTCTCCACAGTTTTCCCCTACTGTCCCCTAACCTTGTCTGACTCTCTCCACGTTTTCGTGTGTTTTTTTTAACGTCGTTTCCTCCCTTTTCTTACTATTCTTTACCTTTCTTTCGAATTATTGGCATATTTTGTTATCTTTTCCGTTCCTTTTTCCAGCTTATCCCTCCTTCCCTACCCAGTCTCCTCCCCTATCGTTTCTTACATCAGCTCCCTCTTTCCATTACCCCTCCCCCCTCACCCAACTCTTACCCCTCACCTCCCTCAAAGTTTTTTTTTTTTTCCTTCTTTTTTGTTCTTTGTTCTTTTCTCCCCCCCCCCCCCCTTATTTTCTCTCCTTTTTTTGACCTTTTCCCCGCAGTTTCCTCCCCACTCCCCTTTTTTTTTTTATCCAGTTTGAATCTCTCTAGCTCACACAAGACCACCACCACCTTCCTCATCCCCACGTCTCTCCTTAAAAAAATAATAATTTAAAAAAAACCACCCACCACCTCATCACGTAAGATGAAGACGGTTCAAGTTCACCATTTCCTTGCTGTCGGGTCGACCGACGGTGGGACGCCATGAATTGATGATAAGCGCCGGCGAGGAGAACAGCAAACGGACCATGCCGACCATCACCAGTAGCGAGGAGAACAGCAAACGGACCATGCCGTCCATCACCAGTAGCCAGGAGAACAGCAAACGGACCATGCCGTCCATCACCAGTAGCGAGGAGAACAGCAAACGGACCATCACCAGTAGCGAGGAGAACAGCAAACGGACCATGCCGTCCATCACCAGTAGCGAGGAGAACAACAAACGGACCAATGCCGTCCATCACCAGTAGCGAGGAGAACAACAAACGGACCATGCCGACCATCACCATAGCGAGGAGAACAGCAAACGGACCATGCCGTCCATCACCAGTAGCCAGGAGAACAGCAAACGGACCATGCCGTCCATCACCAGTAGCCAGGAGAACAACAAACGGACCATGCCGTCCATCACCAGTAGCGAGGAGAACGACAAACGGACCATCACCAGTAGCCAGGAGAAAAAGCAAACGGACCATGCCGTCCATCACCAGTAGCCAGGAGAACAACAAACGGACCATGCCGTCCATCACCAGTAGCGAGGAGAACAACAAACGGACCATGCCGTCCATCACCAGTAGCCAGGAGAACAACAAACGGACCATCACCAGTAGCGAGGAGAACAACAAACGGACCATGCCGTCCATCACCAGTAGCCAGGAGAACAGCAAACGGACCATCACCAGTAGCGAGGAGAACAGCAAACGGACCATGCCGTCCATCACCAGTAGCGAAGAGAACAACAAACGGACCATGCCGACCATCACCAGTAGCGAGGAGAACAACAAACGGACCATGCTGTCCATCACAGCTTTGTGGCCTGACTGACTGTCCGTCCGACTGACATCCTTTTTTTTTTTTTTTAAATCGATGCAGCGTCCAAAGTTTGGCACGTCTGTCGGAAAGGGCTCCTACCTAAAACGTCATGGTTACAAACTTTTGCATGGTGCGTGTGAGTTGCAAAACAAAATAAAAAGAAAGAAAAAATGAGAAAGAAAAAAAAAGAAAGAAAGAAAAAAAAAGGGAAAAAGTGAGAAAAAAAGACGGGATGGACCCCCCCCCTCCCCCCGCCCCCCTCCCCGCCAATTAAAAACAAAACAAAACAAAACAAACCGGCGGTTAGAGGGGACGGGACAAAATATGTTATACATATAATCGCCAAACTTTTTCAAGCGTAATTTTCTGGGACAAGGTGAAAACAACTAAAACAAAAAAGACTCTATAACAGCATGTTACAAAGCATCTTTTCAATCATTATTCATGATTGTCTGACATAGTACTAACTTTCGTTAACTTAGCTTTGATGTGCTTACACAGAAACATTTACACAGAAGGTTAAGCATTTCGGATCTTGTTGAAATATTTGTTGAAAGATTGAGCTCTATAGCAATGAATAAAGGGGCGCTTAAATACATAATAAATGTCGTTTTTGAGTTCTCTAACACACACACACACACACACACACACACACACACACACACACACACACACACACACACACACACACACACACACACACACACACACACACACATAGTAAAACGTGATGGTAGAACCTGGGTGTCTTGTAGGTGGTGGCCTCGTGGTAGAACACCGAGTCTGCGGTCAGAAGTGGCGAGTTTGAATCTCGTTTGTTTAATATAAGAATGGCCGTTGCTTTTGCGGTCCATTGTAACGTGTTGTTCTGACGGTGTCAGTGTAGTGTTAGACTCCCCACCCCACCCCCCCCACCCCACCCCATCCCAACCCACCCCTCCCACCCCATCCCCACCCCACCCACCCCACCCCACCCCACCCCCACCCTCCTTTTGCAGTGTCACTAAAGTCGATGTGTTGGAAGCCTGATATCACATCATCATCAATCATCATCATCACATCATCACATCATCATCACATCATCCTCCTCCTCAATCATCATCATTGTCGTTGTCGTCGTCGTCGTCGTTATCACAAACTTTGGTGAAATGGGACAGGCTGTCAGAGAGCCTGCAGATGAAAAGTGATGACAGACTCGAGCGCACATTGACACAGGTCAGAATGATCATGCGGTGAGGATCACGACAGAAGTGTCCAGACATGACAAGCTGTCAGAATGATTCACGGTGAGGACACACAGAAGTGCCAGACATTGAACACTGTCAGAATGATTCAGCGGTGGAGTCAGACAGAAGTCCAGACATTGACACAGCTGTCAAATGATTCATGCGGTGAGGGGTCACGACAGAAGTGCCGACATGACACAGCTGTCAAATGATTCAGCGTGAGAGTCAGACAAAGTGCAGACATTGACACAGCTGTCAGAATGATCATGCGGTGAGGAGTCACGACAGAAGTGCCAGACATTGACACAGCTGTCAGAATGATTCATGCGGTGAGGAGTCACGACAGAAGTGCCAGGACACTTAGCTAAGAGAGCAGGACTGGTCAGGCGGTCAAAGGTAAGGACAGAGGGTCAGGAGGTCAAAGGTAAGGACAGAGGTGATGGGGTACCTGCTACCACTGAGAGAGAGTGAGTGACGTCATAACACGTCAGGATGTGATGTTCCTGCCGGGTCTTAGCGGGCAAATTCTCTCTCTCTCTCTCTCTCTCTCTCTCTCTCTCTCTCTCTCTCTCTCTCTCTCTCTCTCTCTCTCTCCTCTCTCTCTCTCTCTCTTCTCCGAGATAGTAGTAGTAGTATAGTAGTAGTAGTAGTAGTAGTAGTAGTGTGTGTTTGATATATAAATAGATAGATAGATAGATGGATAGATAGATAAGTGAATGGATAGACAGATCAACAAATGTGAATGCGCCTGCAAGCAAGTGCGTGCCTGTGTGCTCGCGTATGAATGTGTGAGCGCGCGCGCATCCCGTATGCGTACGACCCCGTCCCCTGCCCCCCCCCCCCCTCCCTCCACACATCATTCCCTCCCCCCTCCCCTCCCCCCTCCCCCCCCCCCACATCTCCCACACCCACATACACACACTAGTGACTCGACCCACCTTCCACCCCCCCCCACCCCCCCCCCCCCCCCCCCCCCCCCAGTGAGAAGTCGAATAATAGTCATTGACCCAGATGGGCCGTAGCGTGTCGTCAGCATACATAATTGTAGGTGTGAGCAACAAACAAGTTGTTTGTGCAGTAGAGGGCGGCACGGGTGCACGCTTGACTTCCCACAGTCGAAGGGAAGATCTTTTGAATGGCAATTATTTTTAAAAAAATAAAAAATAGTGCGCCCGATCCGGTGCGTGGGTATTTTTTTCTATGGTCTGTTTGTCTGTGTTGTGGTTACCTCAGTGTTGCAGGAGCGTTTTGTAGGTTTATTGTGTGGCTTATTCTTTGTTTTGCTTTTTATTATTTATAATCTTGCTATTTTATGCCAAAACAGAATTGAAAGAAACATAAAAAGGGCAACGTGAGAGGAGAGAGAGAGAGAGAGGAGAGAGAGAAGAGAGAGAGAGAAGAAAGAGAGAGAACACTGAACACTGAACATTTCAAATGTCAATAGCTAAACAGCTTTGATGACATGGTGGTACAGAGAGAGAGAGAGAAGAGAGAGAGAGAGAGAGAGAGAGAGAGAGAGAAACACTGAACACTGAACATTTCAAATGTTAATAGCTAAACAGCTTTGATGACATGGTGGTACAGAGAGAGAGAGAGAGAGAGAGAGAGAAGAGAGAGAGAGAGAGAGGAATATTTTAATGAGGATAGGAAGAAACTCTATGGAGAGCTTGACAGCAGAAGTTCTTCAGTTCTCCCCACCCCCCACCCCACGCCCCTCCTCAGACAAGTGTTTTGGTCCGGAGCTCCTCACACTCTACAGGGGTTGCGGGGGTTGGGGGGAGGGGACAGGCCGCATCCGGGTCATGACTCCCAGATGCCCCCCTGCTGTCAGCCTTTTTTTTTTTAAATCCTGGCACTTCCAGCAACTCCTGTGGATGGGCAGGCTTCTCAAGGCGTTGCCCTGCTAGACCAGTATCTCACCCACGTCGCTTCACCACACCTGTCGTTTTATATATATATATATATATATATATATATATATATATATATATATATATATATAATATATATATATATATATATATATATATATATATATATATATATATAACAGGCAGCTAGTGAAGGGCTTCTCATATTTATAATATATTCCCCCCATTTTCTTCATCTTCAATTTTTTTTTTTTTAAGTTCACATCTTTGCCAAGTCATTACTATAACGACTGAAGAATCGTTAACCTGCACTTGTTTTCCCCCACTACTTAATTGTTCAGCATTATATATAATAATCATATATATATATATATATATATATATATATATATATATATATATATATATATATATAATCTTTCACCACCCCCGCTTTTACTATTTTTTGTCTTTTTTATTTTTGTTCTGTTTGTTTCTTTTTCCCTTTTTTGTTGTTGTAAAGGCATTCTTTTATTTTGTTTTATTCCTCTTCTCTCTCTCTCTCTCTCTCTCTCTCTCTCTCTCTCTCTCTCTCTCTTCTCTCTCTCTCTCTCTCTCTTACATGTCTATTTGTTTGAATTTCTACAGTGGGCATTTGTGGCGAACGTTACTGTTATTTTATGGTATTAAAGAGTCTGGGTTTCTGTTTGACTTAGGGTGTACTGACTCATTCATTCCGTTTGACCGTTATTCTCCTGTCTCCGTGCCTCGTTCGCTCGCTCTCGTATAATGATGTATTGTTCTCTATGGACATGTACAACAGGAATATACTTTACATTTTAGGGTTGATAATGACACCCGTCCTAAGATAGGGAAGCTCACGTCTGGGAAGTTCGCGTTTGTTCTTCCACGGCCCGAAGAAAGATTGCCCACACAGGTGAATGTCCGTGTGGCACTGGACCTCAGACCCCAGAACACAAACTCCAACACTGTCCAGCCCATGATGGTTCACGGCGTCAAACCTGGCCAGAGGGTGCAGAGCTGCAGATGCAGCTTTAGGGGCAGCCGTCAAGACCTCGAGAACACTGTGGATTTATCGTGGCGACGAGAGGATTGAAGATTTGACGCAGCCAAGAAAAATCGACCGCAGAAGAAGAGGAATCCTGTGGTCTACAGATTATCGTTAGACTTTATTTTTCAGCTGCCTGTACCAAGGCTGTGAGGAGCCTGGTCCTCTTCTTGCCAGAGAACCCGACCTGTTCCATGCCATGAGGTCGAAGGCTGAGAGCTTGCAACCACCCCCCCCCCCCTCCCCTCCCCACCCCTACCCCCTAGACTTCAACTTCTCAGGCGAGGAGTTTGCGTTTGAAACCAGATTCTCTCAGGATGCTGGCTAGAGACAGGCGAATTTTACAAGTCTTGTAGATGTGAGCGTGCTCCATTCTGCTTTCCTGGGTACAATGAGTTCAGAATCCGTTGCTTTGGCATCAGAGACAGGCGAACTGAACGAGTCTTGTAGATGTGAGTGTGCTCCATTCTGCTTTCCCAGGGTACAGTGAGTTCAGAACCCGTTGCTTTGGTGTCCCTGAGGATGGGGAGCACCTACCCATGTCCTGTCACCCTTCCTGGTGGTCTCAGGGTGGATTTCTCAGTCTGCACCTACCCATGTCTGTCACCCTTCCTGGTGGTCTCAGGGTGGATTTCTCAGTCTGCAAGGTCTGCAGTGCGCTGCCATCGTCCGCTCCATGCAGTGAAGCCCATTGTTACGCTCTGGGTATTACGGCTGATGCCCATTGTTACGCTCTGGGTATTACGGCTGATGCCCATTGTTACGCTCTGAGTATTACGGCTGATGCCCATTGTTACGCTCTGGGTATTACGGCTGATGCATACCATGAGTTGTGTGTGGTCATATTATGCTGTGTGAAAGGGGTAGTTTGGCGGTTTCTTCAACTCTCTTAAACGATGGAATCGTTGTGATGATAGTCTGGCGGTTTCTTTGACTCTCTTAACGATGGAATCGTAGTGATGATAGTCTGGCGGTTTCTTTGACTCTCTTAACGATGGAATCGTTGTGATGATAGTCTGGCGGTTTCTTTGACTCTCTTAACGATGGAATCGTTGTGATGTTTTCACTTTGGAGCTTTCTTGTTGTTACGTCGCTGATCCCTGATGGAGAGCCTTTAAATCCGGAACTGTTGGTGATTATAGAGCTGTTAGGGTTTTACCCCTTTTCGCCTTTTTCTTAAAAAAAAATAAATATATCTTCGAGTTTTGGTATTTACTAAGGCGTTATCGCTTTTCACTTTTTGTTTTTTAGGTGGGTTTACTGTGTCATTTAAACACACTCTGTTTAAGGCGTATCACTGACTGTATCAGGAATATCACTGACTGTATCAGGAATATCGCTGACTGTATCAGGAATATCACTGACTGTATCAGGAATATCCCTGACTGTATCAGGAATAGTGCTGACGGGATCAGGGATGACGTGACATAGTCAGGGAGTTCATGGCATCCTTGGTGACACACTTTGACAGTACTCTAATAATAATCCCCAGCTGTGTCTTACCTATGCCAAAGGCGCCCTTGTTTCCACCCACTCCAAGGACACCCTCTGGTTTGCTGACTGGCAAAAACCCTAATATAAAGGTAACCATCGTAGCTGACAACCATGAAAGCCTTCACCCCCACCCCCACCCCTCCCCCGACCCCCACGCTCACCCCTCTAGCATGATCGACTGACCGACAATTAAAACTAACAGAAATTCGATCGAAGTCGTTCGCAGTCAGATGCCAATAGAAATAAGCTGGTCACGATCTTGATCATAACGTATCGGGGACATAGTGTCTGGCAGTGCAGTCTGACCCCATTTCACCCCCCTCCTACCACCCATCCCAACCTTGGCGCCGACCTGTGCCACCATCACGCTGTTAGTGAGTGACCTCGTAACGGGTTCAAGGTCTTCCTTCCGTCCGAGTGTTCAAGCCCGTCTCAGGGTCGCCCTCCAAGGTCGTCCGTCCCTCCCGTCGCCCTCCAAGGTCGTCCGTCCCTCCCGTCGCCCTCCAAGGTCGTCCGTCCCTCTCGTCGCCCTCCAAGGTCGTCCGTCCCTCCCGTCGCCCTCCAAGGTCGTCCGTCCCTCCCGTCGCCCTCCAAGGTCGTCCGTCCCTCTCGTCGCCCTCCAAGGTCGTCCGTCCCTCCCGTCGCCCTCCAAGGTCGTCCGTCCCTCCCGTCGCCCTCCAAGGTCGTCCTTCCCTCTCGTCGCCCTCCAAGGTCGTCCGTCCCTCTCGTCGAGGTTGAGCGACCAACTACCCGTCTCAGGGTCGCCCTCCAAGGTCGTCCGTCCCTCTGTCGAGGTTGAGCGACCAACTACCCGCCCACGCCATTTTTGTAAAATATTTGTTGTTCGGGGCCAAGTCAAGCGGAAAAAACTAGCTTTGCTCGTTGCTCGCTGCTCTCTCTCTCTCTCTCTCTCTCTCTCTCTCTCTCTCTCTCTCTCTCTCTCTCTCTCTCTCTCTCTCTCTCCAGTGCAGTGTGTGTGTGTGTGTGTGTGTGTGTGTGTGTGTGTGTGTGTGTGTGTGTGTGTGTGTGTGTGTGATGTGTGCGCGCGCGCGCGCGCAAATCTGTACTCTATAATCCTGTGTGCCTATGATTCTCTACCATTAAATTTTTTTTCTCTCTCTCCCTCCCCCACCCTCTTTTTTTCTTTCCTTTTTTTTTATTTTTTTTTTAATCTCATCGCATAATTTAGCTTAGCAAGGACAGAGAGGTAGAACAGGCTCTGCCCTAAAATCTCAATACTTGATCGAATAAAGGCATTCTGAAGGCGTTCCGAGTTCTCTCTCTCTCTCTCTCTCTCTCTCTCTCTCTCTCTCCTCTCTCTCTCTGTCTCTCTCTCTCTGTCTCTCTCTCTCTCCCTCTCCTCTCTCTCCCTCTCTCTCTCTCTCTCTCTCTCTTCTCTCTCTCTCTCTCTCCTCTCTCCTCTCTCCCTCTCTCTCTCTCTCTCTGCTCTCTCTCTCTCTTCTGTCTCTCTCTCTCTCTTCTCTCTCTCTCTCTCTCTCTCTCTCTCCCTCTCTCTCTCTCTCTCTCTTCTCTCTCTCTCTCTCTCTCTCTCTCTCTCTCTCTCTTCTCTTCTCTCTCTTCTCTCTCTCTCTCTCTCCCTCTCTCTCTCTCCTCTCTCTCTCTCTCTCTCTCTCTCTCTCTCTCCTCTCTCTCTCAGTGGTTCAGACAGCTCTATCTACAGGCTGTGCACTCCGAACTTCGTGGCACGCACAACCCACGCAAAGTTGGCACCCTAAAAAAGTTGTACAGAAACAACATGCCGCGGAACCAATCATGCGGAACCATTGCGGTTAAGGAGTCATGTGCGGTTAAAAGCTGTACTACTTTCAGTACACCCCCCCCCCCCCCCCCCACCTTCTCTGTCTAACACCGTCCTCCCCTCCTCCCCCCTTCCTACCCACATCTCTTTCTAATCTCCCCCCTCTCCTCCTACACCTCACTTCACTCCCCCACCTCCCCCCCCCCCCCCCCCCCCAAACTGCTACTCTCTATAATCTCTGTTAAAGTCGAGTTTCAGTTTCGGTTTTTGTACTCCCAGTTCTTTTTGAACAGGGAATGCTTTACAATGGGAACGAAGACATGCTGTCTGTCTGTCTGTCTGTCTGTCCGTGGTCAAAATGTGTTCCACTCGCTCCAGACAAAAACGTCTGGGCTGATCTTTCTGAAAATTTGTAGGTGTGTTCATTATGGGTCACGGATGATGCCCGATGTTGTATTTGTACCGGAATAGCCGTTACTAACGGCTATAACGCCCCAAAACGGTTTTTCTTCATTATGGAATATCTCTTTATGATGCATGTTTGATTGTGACGTCAAATACATTATAAAGCATGTTTGATTGTGACGTCAAATACATTATAAAGCATGTGTGATTGTGACGTTTTTCAGGAAGGTAAACTGGGAGTACGTTTATATGCTTTGCATCTTGTTTCTTTCTTTTTACACCCACATCCACTCCACAGAGGTATGGTAGCGACTCCCAGGTGTAAAGGTTCTGCGAGTCCTCTGGAGTTTGTTGCTGTTTCTGTGACGTCTGAAGTGGACAGGTCTGTCGACGACTGGCTGGTCTGTTTCTCATTTGTGTATTGAATGAGCAACACTTTGTACCGTTGTTGTGTGTGTGTGTGTGTGTGTGTGTGTGGGGCGTGCGTGCGTGGTGGTGCGTGCGTGCGTGCGTGCGTGCGGCGGGGCGCGCGCGCGCGCGGCGCGCGCGCGCGCGTGTGTGTGTGTGTGTGGTGTGTGTGTGTGTGTGTGTGTGTGTGTGTGTGTGTGTGTGTGATTGTCAATCTACTACTGCCATTGACCAACACCTTGTCAGTCTGACTGCTAAAGTCGACCATTCATAATCATGACTGACAGGTTGGTTGATCATGACTGACAGGTTGGTTGATCATGACTGACATGTTGGTTGATCATGACTGACAGGTTGGTTGATTGCCAACATGTTTGTCCATAGTCATCAAACGTTCTGTTCCTGAATACGAATGGTTGATTGAGAGTGACATAGATCAAATACAACCCAGCTTTGCCGCCTTGGCTTAAGGCTGTGTCAGACCAATTTATTGACACAGGCTAGAACACCAAGGCATACATCAAAATGTTATGATCTGCTAGTTATGCGGGGACTGTCTCCAGTTGTGACAAGCTCCTAGCATAACATTATCAGTCTCCCAAATCCCTCGAAGTCGGAGTGTGGCTGCCCACGTGGCAGGGTAATCAAAAACGGTCACACACGTAATGTTCTCATCCCTAGCTGATGCATTTGTACCATAGTGTTCAAGTGCTTCGCCTGTTCGGATGATCCCTGGAGTATTTTAGCCAGGGTACGACAACAACAACAACAACAACAACAACAACAACAACGACAACAACAACGACAACAACAACAACGACAACAACAACAACGACAACAACAACGACAACAACAACAACGACAACAACCCAGCTTCGTCACATACAAAAAAGCTGAGCGGTTAGCAGTCTTCCCTGATAATTTGTTTTCCAGTAAAGAATTCATCTATTCCAATAAATCATCTACTTTTTCCAGTAAAAGTATTTCTATTCAAAATAGCTAACATAATACAAACGTACGCAATACAGAAAACAAATCGTCGACATGAACGAACATAAACAACACATCGATCATAATTGTAACACCAGTATACATTCTGAAGACTACACTTCCCTGATTACTGTGTACAGTCCCTAATTCCTGATTTGTTCCTGTCACGTCCTAACTGACTACTGACCACACCCCCTACTCCCTGCCCTGTTCCTGTCACGTCCTCACTGATTACTGAGTACGTCCCTTCTTCCTGTCACGTCTCACTGATTACTGAGTACAGTTCCTACTTCCTGTCACGTCTTCACTGATGACTGAGTACAGTCCCTTCTTCCTGTCACGTCCTCACTGATTACTGAGTACAGTCCCTTCTTCCTGTCACGTCCTCACTGAATACTGAGAACAGTCCCTTCTCCTGTCACGTCTTCACTGATTACTGAGTACAGTCCTTACTTCCTGTCACGGGCCTCACTGAGTACAGTCCCTTCTTCCTGTCACGTCCTCACTGAGTACAGTCCCTTCTTCCTGTCACGTCCTCACTGAGTACAGTCCTTACTTCTGTCACGTCCTCACTAGACAGTCCTTATTCCTTTACGCCTACTGTACAGTCCCTTCTTCCTGTCACGTCCTCACTGATTACGAGTCAGTCCTTACTTCCTGTCACGTCCTCACTGATTACTGAGTACAGTCCTTACTTCCTGTCACGTCCTCACTGGTACATCTTACTTCTGCACGTCCTCACTGAGTACATCCTTACTTCCTGTCACGTCCTCACTGATTACTGAGTACAGTCCCTTACTTCCTGTCACGTCCTCACTGAGTACAGTCCTTACTTCCTGTCACGTCCTCACTGAGTACAGTCCCTTCTTCCTGTCACGTCCTCACACTGAGTACAGTCCCTTCTTCCTGTCACGTCCTCACTGAATACTGAGTACAGTCCCTTCTTCCTGTCACGTCTCACTGAATACTGAGAACAGTCCCTTCTTCCTGTCACGGTCCTCACTGAATACTGAGTACAGTCCTTACTTCCTGTCACGTCCTCACTGATACGTCTACTCTGTACGTCTCACTGAGTACAGTCCCTTACTTCCTGTCACGTCTTCACTGATTACTGAGTACCCTTCTCCTGTCACGTCCTCACTGATTACTGAGTACAGTCCCTTCTCCTGTCACGTCTCACTGATTACTGAGTACAGTCCCCTGTCTGTCCTGTCGTTTCACTGAACTGAGTACAGTCCTTCTTCCTGTCACGTCCTCACTGATACGAGTCAGTCTACTTCTGTCATCCCACTGATACTGAGTACAGTCCTTCTGTCCGTACTTCACTGACTACTGATACAGTCCTTCTTCCTGTCACGTCTTCACTGATTACTGATACAGGGTTCTTCTGTCACGTCTTCACTGATTACTGAGTACAGTCCTTCGTCCTGTCACGTCTTCGATGATTACTGAGTGACATCTCTACTCCTGTCCGTGTGCCTTCGATGATGACGTGAGTACAGTCCCTTCTTCTGTCACGTCCTCACTGTGATTACTGGTAATCCATACTCTGTCACGTCTGTCCTGATTACTGGTAATCCTACTTCCTGTACGTCTTCACTGTTACTGAGTACGCCCTACTCTTGTCACTCTCTGATTACTGAGCAAGTCCTTCTACTGTCGTGTCCCTGTGTGTCCCTGAAGACATGCAGCATGTCCTGAAGTGAGGCTGTCTCCACGACCTAATCTGTGATCCATACGAACTTCGTCCATCATCAGTGTACTCTACATCAGTACACTCAGTTTTGGCAGTGTTCGACTTTGTGTGTGACTGTGTGATGACGTGTGATGACTGTGTGATGACCTGTGTGAGACCGTATGACCTGTGTGTTGATCTGTGTATCTGTGTGAAGACCGTGATGTCTGTGATCTCGTGTGATCTGTGTGAGACCGTGTGTGATCTGTAAGAGTCTTTGTGATCTGTGTGATGACCTGTGTGATGACTGTGGTGAGATCTGTGTGTGTCTGTGACTGCCTGTGTGATGTCTGCAGTGAAGATCTGTTCGTGTCCGTCATTGTCACAATCTTCTGTAACGAGTTCGGTGATCTTGCCTAGCTGACCATGTCAAAGTCAAAGCTCATGTTAGCTGGTGTAAAGTCAGTTCGTAGACTCATGTGTCACAGCCGTTCACACTGTGCAGAGGTGTTGGTGAAGAGGTGTGTGTCACGTGCAGGGAGCGGTCTGGTGAAGAGTCTGTGTCGTGTGTCACGTGACTGGAGCGGTGTCCTGGTGAAGAGTTTGTCGTGTGTCAGGCTGAGAGCGGTTCTGTGAAGAGCTTGTGTCGGTGTAGTGTGTACGGTGTCTGGGAAGAGTCTTGTCTTGTCACTGCTTGAGTGAGCTGATAGAGAGGAGGAGCAGGAGGGGTGGGCGTGGTGTGTTGTCACAGAGAAATGGAGGGGTGCTGGGGGTTGACCGAGAATGTCACACAGCATTACTGTGTGTGTTCTGATAGACGTAGACACCTGGTGCGGAAAAGATAAAATACAGAAAGAAAGTAAGAAAGAAAGACAGAAAGAAAGAAAGAAAGAACACTCGGATCAGAGATAACATCACTTACTTTCCTTCTATTTCGTAGCAGAGATAGAGAGGACGAGAAGAAGAGAAGAAGAGAGAGAGAGAGAGAGAGAGAGAGAGAGAGGGGAGAGAGAGAGAGAGAGAAGAAGACAGACAGACAGACAGACAGATAGACAGACAGTCAGACAGAAATACAGATAGACAGACTGACAGAGATACAGAGAGAGACGGACGGACAAACAGAGGGACAGACAGACAGAAAGAAGAAGAAGAGAGAGAGAGAGACAGACAGACAGACAGACAGACAGAAATACAGATAGACTGACAGAGATACACAGAGAGAGGCGGACGGGCAGACAGAGAGGCAGACAGACAGACAGAAAGAAGAGAGATAGAGAGACAGACAGACAGACAGACAGACAGACAGACAGACACAGACAGAGAGAGAGGGGGAGACAGACAGACAGACAGATAGACAGACACACAGACAGATACACAGACAGAGAGAGCAGAGAGAGAGAGAGAGAGAGAGAGAGAGAGAGAGAGAGAGAGAGAGAGAGAGAGAGAGAGAGAGAGAGAGAGAGAGACGACAGACACACAGACAGAAACATACAGACAGACGGGTCAGAGAGGTGAGCAAGGACACCTCACCCCTGGTCAGAGATTACGCGGAACAAGACTCCCCCCCCTCCTCCCCCTCCCCCCCCCCCCCTTCCCCACATTTCACAGGTGAGTGAGCGGGTCAGTCAGGCGTGAGGTCAATTTCCCCCTGCACCCTGATTGTTACTGACAGCCACTATTGATTAGGCCCACAGTGAAACTGCTGCTACACCCCACCCCCCTCCCCCAACCCCACCCCCCACCCCCAATCCTCCACAGCCTTCCGACCCCCTCATCTGCACTCTGCGGCTCATGAGTTTGGAGACAAAAGGGAAGGGGGAGAAGGAGGGGTGGCAGGGACCATGGGGGCATTTCACCTGCCCCTTGTCTACTTTGGCTCTGTCTGTCTGTCTGTCTGTCTCTCTCTCTCTCTCTCTCTCTCTCTCTCTCTCTCTCTCTTCTCTCTCCTCTCCTCTCTTCCCTTGCTTCTTTTCTCAGCTCTGCACCCACTAACCTCTCTCCTCCCTCTTTACCTGATCCTTGACGGTTTAGTGATCGAGGCTTTGTGCCTCTCTCTCTCTCCTCTCTCTCTTCTCTCTCTCTCTCTCCTCTCTCTCTCTCTCTCTCTCTCTCTCTCTCTCTCCCTCCACACACACACACACACACACACACACACACACACACACTCACACACACACACTCACACACATACACACACACATACACACACACACACACACACACACACACACACACACACACACACACACACACACACACACACACACACACACACACACAACACACACACACACACACACACACACACACACACACACATTGCATCAGATCTTGAAGCTGTACTAGAAAAGAAAGAAGAAAATAAGATAGTATAAAAAGGAGGGGGGGGGGGGGGGGCTGAACTCCAACCCCTCGATTACACAGCAAGTGTACACTCTTTGATTAAGGAGAGGAAGGCAGAGAAAGAGATGGGAGGACAACATTACACAGCAAGTGTGGCACTCTTGATTAAGGAAAGGAAGGCAGAGAAAGAGATGGGAGGACAACATCAGTGCATGGACTGGCCTCACACTCAGCAACTGCCTCAGAGCTGTCTGAGGACCGGGAGGAGTGGAGGAAGCTGGTTGCGAAGTCTTCTGTGGCGCCCCAACGGTCTTCAAGACTCCGGAGGGAGAGGATGGGATAGGTGAAGGATAGGGGGATAGGTAGTGATAGTGATAGGGGGATAGGGGATAGGGATAGGTGATAGGTGATGTAGGGGATGGGATAGGGGATAGGGATAGGTGATAGGTGTATGGTGATGGGTGATGGATGTGATAGGGGATAGGGTGATAGGTGATGGTGATGGGTGATAGGTGATAGGGATAGGTGATAGGTGATAGGTGATAGTGATAGGTGATAGGTGATAGGTGATGGGTGATAGGGTGATAGGGGATAGGGATAGGTGATGGGTGATAGGGGATAGGTGATAGGTGATAGGTGATGGGTGAGGGTGATGGGGTGGATAGGGGAATAGGGGATATGGGATAGGGATAGGGGATAGGGGATAGGGGATAGGGATAGGGATAGGTGATAGGGATAGGGATAGGGGATAGAGGATGGGTGATAGGTGATAGGGGATAGGGGATAGGTGATAGGGGATAGAGGATAGGTGATAGGGGATAGGTGATAGGGATAGGGGATAGGGGATAGGGGATAGGTGATAGGGATAGGGGATAGGGGAGAGGGGATAGGTGATAGGTGATAGGATAGGATAGGTGATAGGAGATAGGTGATAGGTGATGGGTGATGGGTGATAGGGGATAGGGGATAGGGGATAGGGGATAGGTGATGGGTGATGGGGGATAGGGATAGGGATAGGCGATAGGTGATAGGGCATAGGGGATAGGGGATAGGTGATAAGGGATAGGGGATAGGGGATAGGTGATTGGTGATAGGGGATAGGGGATAGGTGATAGGGGATAGGGGAAGTGATAGGTGATAGGTGATAGGGATAGGGATAGGGGATAGGGATAGGGATAGGTGATAGGTAATCGGTGATAGGGGATAGGGGATAGGTGATAGGGGATAGGTGATAGGGGATAGGTGATAGGTGCACACTTCCTTCTGCAGAGGAAAATAAAGGAACAAAGATATGTTTTCATTTGTTTGGCCAGTGAAATAACGAATATCAAAAGAAAATCAATGGCTCACACTGGATTCAAACCAATGACCTCCGTATCATCAGCACGGTGATCTAGTTACATGAGCCAATCGGCCAGCGTGTCTGATAGAGCCATGTTTACGTTTAGGAGCCTACAACGTGAGCATCGTGTGTACTGTTGGCTTGGCCTACAACGTCAGCATCGTGTGGACTGTGGCTTGGCACTACAACGTCAGCATCGTGTGGACTGCTGGCTTGCACTACAACGTCAGCATCGTGTGGACTGTTGGCTTGGCACTACAACGTCAGCATCGTGTGACTGTTGGCTTGGCTTACAACGTCAGCATCGTGTGGACGCTGCTTGGCACTACAACGTCAGCATCGTGTGGACTGCTGGCTTGGCACTACAACGTCAGCATCGTGTGGACTGTTGGCTTGGCACTACAACGTCAGCATCGTGTGGACTGTTGGCTTGGTGTCAACGTCAGCATCGTGTGGACTGTTGGCTTGGCACTACAACGTCAGCATCGTGTGGACTGTTGGCTTGGTGTCAACGTCAGCATCGTGTGGACTGTTGGCTTGGCACTACAATGTCAGCATCGTGTGGACTGTTGGCTTGGCACTACAACGTCAGCATCGTGTGGACTGCTGGCTTGGTGTCAACGTCAGCATCGTGTGGACTGTTGGCTTGGCACTACAACGTCAGCATCGTGTGGACTGTTGGCTTGGTGTCAACGTCAGCATCGTGTGGACTGTTGGCTTGGTGTCAACGTCACACGTGTGACTGTGGCTTGGCACACAACGTCACATCGTGTGGACTGTGGCTTGGCACTACAACGTCAGCATCGTGTGGACTGTTGGCTTGGGTCAACGTCAGCATCGTGTGGACTGTTGGCTTGGTGTCAACGTCAGCATCGTGTGGACTGTTGACTTGGTCAACGTCAGCATCGTGTGGACTGTTGGCTTTGCACGTCAGCAGGTGAACTGTTGCTTGTGTCAACGTCAGCATCGTGTGGACTGTTGGCTTGGCACTACAACGTCAGCATCGTGTGGACTGCTGGCTTGGTGTCAATCGTCAGCACGTGTGACTTGCTGCACTCAACGTCAGCATCGTGTGGACTGTGGCTTGGCACTACAACGTCAGCATCGTGTGGACTGTTGGCTTGGTGTCAACGTCAGCATCGTGTGGACTGTTGGCTTGGCACTACAACGTCAGCATCGTGTGGACTGTTGGCTTGGCACTACAACGTCAGCATCGTGTGGACTGTTGGCTTGGTGTCAACGTCAGCATCGTGTGGACTGCTGGCTTGGTGTCAATGGCTCCTCAGCCCTGACCGCCCGCCACTGCATCCTCCATGTTTTATACTGTGGTCCCCTCTTCAGACTAACAACTGGCCCCTGCATCCTCCTTGTGTTATTCTGTGGTCCTCTCTTCAGACTAACAACTGGCCACTGCGTCCTCCTTGTTTTATTCTGTGGTCCCCTCTTCAGACTAACAACTGGCCACTGCCGCCGACTGCTGAGCCATCTCAGCCGAATTAAGAGTGCCCACACACAGATGAATGTCCCCGTATGGCACTGGATCTCAGACTCCAGAAGATTGTCCACACACAGATGAATGTCCGTGTGGCACTGGATCTCAGACTTCAGATGATTGTCCACACACAGATGAATGTCCGTGAGGCACTGGATCTCAGACTCCAGAAGATTGTCCACACACAGATGAATGTCCGTGTGGCACTGGATCTCAGACACCAGAACACATCCTCCACCACTGTCCAGCCCATGATGTTTGTTTTACGGCGTCAGACCTGGCCAGGGGGTGCAAAACAACAGATGAAGCTTTTGGGGCAGCGGTCAAGACCTCGAGAAGACTGTGGGATTTATCATGGCGACAGGATTGAAGATCTGACGCAGTCAAGTTAAATAAAGCGCAGAAGAAGAAGAAGAAGAAGAAGAAGAAGAGGAAGAGGAAGAAGACTGTGGTCTATAGTTTATCTTCAGACTTTATTTTTCGCCTGCCAACGACAGAGAGATTGTTGATAACTGAATGAAATGATACTGACACAGGGTCACAGACCTCATAACTGAATGAAATGATACTGACACAGGGTCACAGATTGTTGACAACTGAATGAAATGATACTGACACAGGGTCACAGATTGTTGACAACTGAATGAAATGATACTGACACAGGGTCACAGACCTCATAACTGAATGAAATGATACTGACACAGGGTCACAGATTGTTGACAACTGAATGAAATGATACTGACACAGGGTCACAGATTGTTGACAACTGAATGAAATGATACTGACACAGGGTCACAGACCTCCAACAACTGCAGTGTGGTCTGTGCACATTTCACTCTGCCAAGATGACAGGCTGTGTGTGTGAGTGTGTGTGTGTGGTGTGTGTGTGTGTGTGTGTGTGTGTGTGTGTGTGTGTGTGTGTGTGTGTGTGTGTCTGTGTGTGTGTTGTGTGTGTGTGTGTGTGCGTGCGTGCGCACGCGTGTGTGTGTGTGTGTGTGTGTGTGTGTGTGGTGTGTGTGTGTGTGTGTGTGTGTGTGTGTTGCACGCGTGCACGCGCACACACGTGTATTTGCGTGCGTAAATATATTTGCGTTCGTGCATGCGAGTACGTGTACCCATTGACATATGCACGCACGATAGCCCCTGTACAAGCAAGTTTGAAAGCAGTGTATGTTTGGCATAGAAGGTGGTAGAAAGGCAGTTCTGTTAGAGCTGGAGTCTGAAAGCAGTGTATGTTTGGCATAGAACGTGGTAGAAAGGCAGTTCTGTTAGAGATGGAGTCTGAAAGCAGTGTATGTTTGGCATAAGGTGGTAGAAAGGCATTCTGTTAGAGATGAGTCTGAAAGCATGTATGTTGGCATAGAAGGTGTAGAAAGGCATCGTAAGATGGAGTCTGAAAGCAGTGTATGTTTGACATAGAAGGTGGTAGAAAGGCAGTTCTGTTAGAGACTGGAGTCTGAAAGCATGTATGTTTGGCATAGAAGGGGTAGAAAGGCAGTTCTGTTAGAGATGGAGTCTGAAAGCAGTGTATGTTTGGCATAGAAGGTGGTAGAAAGGCAGTTCTGTTAGAGATGGAGTCTGAAAGCAGTGTATGTTTGGCATAGAAGGGGTAGAAAGGCAGTTCTGTTAGAGATGAGTCTGAAAGCAGTGTATGTTTGGCATAGAAGGTGGTAGAAAGGCAGTTCTGTTAGAGATGGAGTCTGAAAGCAGTGTATGTTTGGCATAGAAGGTGGTAGAAAGGCAGTTCTGTTAGAGCTGAAGATGGAAAGGAAGGAGAGGAGGGAGGAAGAGGAGCTGAAAAGGAGGGAAGGAAGGTAGAAAGGGAGTGTAGAGAGGGCGGGAAAAGTGGGAGAAGGTAAGGAGTCGAGGATGGAGGAAGCAGGGCTGGAAAAGGGGAGAAGAAGGAGGAGGACGGGAGGAAGAGGGTGGAAAAGGGGAGAGAAAGCAGTGACGGGAGAGAGAGGCGGGAAAGTGAGGGAAGGAAGGGAGAAGAGGGGTGAGCTAAGGGAGAAGGAAGGAGAGGACGGGGAGGAAGAGGGGGGAAAGGGGGAAGGAAGGAGAGGACGGGGAGGAAGAGGGGGAAAGGGGGGAAGGAAGGAGAGGACGGGAGGAAGAGGACGGGAAAGGGGAAAACCCTCACAGCACTAATCAGTCTACATGATTAAGGTAGAGTCAATCTTCATTAAGGTAACATCAGTCTTCAGTTAAGGCAATAATACGGATTTTCCACATTACCATCATCATCCACGATTTCGGTATGAAAAACAGAACCTATTGTCTCATACAAGGTGTTTCCAGATTTCATAGCAGACAGTGGATCGACCAGGGCAAAATGCAAATAAACAACTTGGAAAGAAATCACTTTTTTAAAAAGCCTCCTTTTCTGTTTTACTTCTTCGTGGATGAATTAATCAAATCGTGTGGCTCCGTGACGCACGTGACAAGAATAACGAATGATGTTGACGTCATCTCCGGTACCTAATGGCGGCAGATTGGCCTTGTTGTCCTCTGTACTCGGAAGATGAACGAAAAGTTAAATCGCATGATTGTGTTGATTAACTTCGTTCAGTTCCGGGCTTTAAGTCATGATCCAGCAACTGAGATGAATTTAGTGGTTGTGTTTATTACGCAAATGCTTTCAGTCAATTCTCGTTGTTTTAAAATCATAAATAAGGAAAGCAAGTTTTTGTCACATGTTCAAAAAGCTGCCTTGTTCGCTTCATATTTTCCGTGTGTGTGTGTGTGTGTGTGTGTTGTGTGTGTAAGAGAGAGAGAGAGAGAGAGAGAGAGAGAGAGAGAGAGAGAGAGAGAATTGCCACAATTACGAATGGTGTTTGTCTGGGAGACGCATGGACGTGTGAATGACGTTAGTTAATGACGTGGTCAGCATGAGAGTCCAGGTGACTGCGTTAGTGGATTTTCCCCGTGCATTAACTGGTCTTTTCTGTCTGTCTGTTGGCGCCATTGTTCGTATGCTGCTGAGCAGCCTGTCTCTCTCTCTCCTCTCTCTCTCTCTCTCTCCTCTCTCTCTCTCTCTTAAGCATTTGTGACAGAGCTTACGAGCAACATGTGTGTTAGCTGATTTCGAGTACAGACGTCAATGAATATGAAAATGAAGATAATTATTTTGTTGATATAACTGTATTTAGCATTTAGATAGTCCATAGACTCTAGCCATGAAGATATTACTGCATCTCATTTTTCAAAGTTTTAGTTTTATCTTCAGCCGCGCCACTCTTCCACCATTCTTTCTTTCCCTGACCTGTGATCAAGACTTGTCGGGTAAGCCACCCCTCATAAGTCTCTTATGAGGGGTGGCTTACCCAACAAGTCTTGATCACAGGTCAGGGAAAGAAAGAATGGTGGAAGAGTGGCGCGGCTGAAGATAAAACTAAAACTTTGAAAAATGAGAACTGTATTTAGATTTATTTCAATATGACCAACATTTCATCCCCCTTTTCTCTTCGAAGTACTTCACCAAATATGTGAGCCTATCTGATGAAAGACGCTGTCCATTAATGCAGGCATTGTGCATTTTTAGTTTTGGTATGATAAACTGACTTTTTTCTTCTTTTTTTTTTAATGCTGATCGATGAGAATGAGGATGATTAAGATGAGGCTACGGATTTCCATTTCGGTCTGAGAATACATGACAGGGGTGTACTCTACGCTTCCTTTCATAATATATCCCGCGTCAACCAGGCCCGAGAGATACAGGCACCTGCAGTGTTGGTCAGGAAATTTGAGCAACACTCTCAGAAACCATCATTAATGATAAGCTCGACTGGTGGTCCCAGTCTTCCCAACGAGTCGCAGAATGCTCAAATCTGTAGCACGTGCGGCAGAAATCCCACATGATCTGAGGGATTGAAACGATGTATGCTTAGCACTGTTTGAAAAATTGTATAATATTTCAAGACGTGTAAGTCTGTTTTTATACACGGAAATGTATAATTGATATGCAGAGATGTTATTGTTTGCTTGTCACTTTGATGACGTTGTATAATTGATATGCAGAGATGTTATTGTTTGCTTGTCACTTTGATGGACGTTGTATAATTGATATGCAAGATGTTATTGTTTGCTTGTCACTTTGATGGACGTTGTATAATTGATATGCAGAGAAAGTTATTGTTTGCTTGTCACTTGATGGACGTTTGTAAGACCTTTGAGTCATGTCACTAATTTTTCGAGTAATGTTTTTGAATTTGTTATTTATTGGGTTTTTTTTTTTATCATCCTCCTCCTCTATACTCCTTCACCCCATCTTCCCGCCCCCTCTCCTTTTTGTGTTTGTTTTGTGGCCAATGGGTGATGATACAATAAACACTCGGACTCGGATTCTCTCTCTCTCTCTCTCCTCTCTCTCTCTCTCTCTCCTCTCCCCTCTTCTGTTTCATGTCATTGACAAACGTGACAGTTGGAGGGACGGAGGGAGGAGGAGGGAGGAGGAGAGGCAAAAGAAGACCCTGTGGAGGGGACTTGGAAAGAGACCCCACACGGCTGACACAAACCCAAAGGCTTGGGAAAGTCCTCTGATGGTGGCCAACATGGTTTCCTGTTGTCCCCCCCCCCCCCCCCACCCCCACCCCTCCCGCCATACAACCTGTGTGTCTTCTGTCAAAACCAAAGGCTTAGGAAAGTCTCCGATGGTAGCCTACGTGGTTTTCTGCTGTCCCTCTCTGTGCCATACAGCCTTGTGTCTTCTTTCCTCCTCCCCTTCTCCTGAGAGTAAATGTATGTGTGTGTGTGTGTGTGTGTGTGTGTATGTGTGTGTGTGTGTGTGTGCGTGCGTGCGTGCGTGCGTACGTGCGTGCGTGCGTGCGTGCGTGCGTGCGTGTGTGTGTGTGTGGTGTGTGTGTTGTGTGTGTGTGTTGTGTGTGTGTTGTGTTGTGTGTGTGGTGTGTGTGTGTGTGTTGTGTGTGTGTGTGTTGTGTGTGTGTGTTGTGTGTGTGTGGTGTGTTGTGTGTGTGTGGTTGTGTGCGTGCGTGCGTGTGTGTGTGTGTGTGTGTGTGTTGTGTGTGTGTGTGTGTGTGTGTGGTGTGTGTGTGTGCGCGTGCGTGATTCGTGTGTGGTGTGTGTGTGTGTGGTGTGTGTGCATGCGTGCGTGCGTGCGTGTGTGTGCGTGTGTGTGCGCATGTGTGCGTGCGTGCGTGCGCGTGCGTGTGTATATATGTATATATGTGTCAACACGTGGCACAGGAGCGCGGGTGTGGGGGAGGGGGTACGGGGAGTCCAGAAAGCCTAAGCAGAGCCATTCACCATCACGGGCACACACACACACACAAATGTCCCAGCAGTAGTCCTTGCCAGCATCTGTAGCACAGAAGCCACCCAGCCGCCACAAGCAAGTCGTAGCGGTGGCCTGCATCACAAATCCCCCCCCCCCCCCCCCCATCAAATTCTGCCCCTGGCGGTCCTCCTGCTTTTAGACGTTCAGTCACCTCTCTCCTCCCCATTCCCTCTCTCTCTCTCTCTCTTCTCTCCCACCCTGTCCCCCACCCACTCAGCCCCCCCCCCCCCCCCCCCCACTTCTTCCTTTGTCCTCCGTTTCCCCTTTGAAGTCACCGCGGGCAGAAGGTGTCGGCACAAAGAAAAAGGAAATTCCTGTTGCGAGGCACGTACGGGGTAGCTGTTTCTACCCCCCCCCCCTCCCCTTTTCCCTCCTCCCCCTCCTTCCCTTCTCCCTTCATTCACTCTTTCCCCACCCTCATCCTCAGCCCCTCCCACCTCCCCCCACTCCCCTTATCACTCCTCAGCACTGCTTTGTGTGTGTGTGTGGGGGGGGGGGGGGGGGGGGGGATGAGGGGGGGGGGAGTGAGTGAGTGAGTGAGTGTGTGTGTGTGTGTCTATGTGTGTGTGTGTGCGCGCGCGCGCGCGTGTGCGTGCGTGCGTGCGTGCGTGTGTGTGTGTGTATGTCCATCTGTTGTATTGTGCTCTAGATGTAGTCGGTTGACCCCCACCGCCTGGCGTGCCCGTTGCCGTGTTCGTGAGTGCTGATGCGATTTGTTGTTGGTGGTGTTGGTGGTGGTGGTGTTGTTGTTGGTGATGGTGGTGTTGGTGTTGGTGTTGGTGGTGGTGGTGGTGGTACTGTCGTCGTTGCTGTTTGTTTCTATCAGTGTTTATTTGTTTCACTTCTTCGTCACGACTGTCCTCGTCCTAAGGAGACAACAATAAACCACAGTATCACTGAAAACTATGCTAAATGTTAGTGAAACCAATGCTAAATATAAAGAAAACAATGCTAAGTGTAAGTGAAAATAATGCTCAATATGAGTGAAAACAATGCTAAATATAGGTTTAAAACAATGCTTATATATAAGTGAAAAATAAAGCTAAATATACGTAAAAACAATGGTAAATAACGTGAAAACAATGCTAAATATAAGTGAAAACGATACTAAATGTGAGTGAAAACACTGCTAAAAATATATGAAAATAATGCTAAATATAAGTGAAAACAATATTAAATATAACACTGCTAAATACAAGTGAAAACGATAAGAAATATAAGTGAAAGCAATGCTAAACATAAGTGAAAACAATGCTCAATACAAGTGAAAACAACTTTATATGTAAGTGAAAACAATGCCAAACAAAAGTAAAAGCAATGCTTAATATAAATGATGCAATGCTAAATGTAAGTGAAAACAATGCTAAATACAAATGAAAATAATACAAAATATCGGTGAAAACAATGCTAAGTATCAGTGAAAACAAAGTCAATCATAAGTGAAAACTATGCTGAACATAAGTGAAAACACTGCTAAACCCACGTGCTACACAAACACGCCAAATAAGGTGCTAAGTAACGCTGACTGAACACACTACCACTTTAACAGACGGGGGGATGTTGTTACGTCCTATTCAGGCATCACAAAGAACAGATCTAATATGCCCCACTACAATGCTTCACAGATGGCCGTTGGTAGCAAAATGCCACGTCCTCGTTGTCGTCGTCCTCGTCGTCGTCATCATCGCTCTTGTCCTCCAGCTGCTCGCCGTCGTCGTCATCATAATCATTATCGTTATTGTTGGTGGTAGTGGTGGTGGCTATGGGACTGCTGGTGGTGATGACTATTAACTGAATACCACCCAAACCATGGACACTGCTACACGACCAACAAATCATGGACACTGACAAGACACCTGGCTTGTCCGGGCTCTGCAAGGCCCTCTGTTCTCCATCATGTGCGACAGGCTAGAGGTGATGTCACCAGCCCAACTCATAAAGGCTTGTCCATCCAGGGCTTTCGCTCGGCAGTGTTTTCTGACGAAGGTCTCAGGATTAGGATCAGGATCAGGATCAGGACTTCTACATTGCTAGACCCTTCCTAGGTCATAAACAGCAACGACAGACGTCATGGAGAGATGCATACAGACTTACAGCAGAGGTCCCTAGTCGAAGGGTTAGAGCGTTTGACGATACAGCTGACGGTCGTAAGTTCGAGCCGCTCGCGGGGTCGGATTCCTATGGCTTGAAAACCCTCTCTGCCCACTCAGCAGAAGAAGGATACTTGACTCAGGTCAGGGACGGCTAGGGCAGTGGAAGGAGAGAAACTGGCCCTGTTTTCCATGATACCGCGCCCTGGACACGGCGAGTCGAGTCTGGATACCGCGCCCTGGACACGGCGAGTCTGATACCGCTGCCCTGGACACGGCGAGTCTGATACCGCGCCCTGGACACGGCGAGTCTGATACCGCGCCCTGGACACGGCGAGTCTGGAATAGTTGGTTTCAAAGGGAGATGACTGCAGGCGGAAATTGAAACAAAAGTTTCCAAGAGAAGCGATCGCTCGTTCTTCTTCTTCCTTGTCCTGGATGTTGTCTATCTTGCCTGAAGAAGACCTAAGAGGTCGAAACGCGTCGTGTTTTGTCTTGTAAATTGTTTGTCCCTGTTAACTGGCGGATTTGATTTGAACTGACTCTTTAAAACGAGTCTGAAATAGTCATTGCCCTGGACCATTAGACAATAGCTTGACCATTCTACCCTTTTTACACGGGCAGCCTATACGAGCTTGCCATGTCCAGACCTGGTCCTGTCTGTCCCTGAGTGTGTACATGCTGTTCCTGTCTGTCCCTGAGTTGTTGACATGCGTCCCTGTGTCCTGAGTGTGTGACATGCGTCCTGTAGTCTGGTGTTGTTGAATGCTGTCCTGTCTGCCTGAGTGTTGACAAGCTGTTCCTGTCTGTCCCTTGTGTTCATGCTGTTCCTTTGTCCCTGAGTGTTGTGACATGCTGTCCTGAGATGCCTGAGTGTGTGAAAAGCGTCCTGTCTTCTGAGTGTGTTGACATGCTGTCTGTCCTGTCTGATGGTTGATCTATCCTGTTGTAATGATGTTTAAACATGGTTCTGGGAGTGTGACATCTGTTCCTGTCTGCCCTGAGGTTGACAATAGACTGTACCTGTCTGTCCCTGATGTGTTGACATGCGTTCCTGTCTGTCCTGATTTTGACATGCTGTTCCTGTCTGTCCCTGAGTGTGTTGACATGCTGTTCCTGTCTGTCCCTGAGTGTGTTGACATGCTGTCCCTGTCTGTCCCTGAGTGTGTTGACATGCTGTCCCTGTCTGTCCCTGAGTGTGTTGACATGCTGTCCCTGTCTGTCCCTGAGTGTGTTGACATGCTGTCCCTGTCTGTCCCTGAGTGTGTTACATGCTGTCCCTGTCTGTCCCTGAGTGTGTTGACATGCTGTTCCTGTCTGTCCCTGAGTGTGTTGACATGCTGTCCCGTCTGTCCCTGAGTGTGTTGACATGCTGTTCCGTCTGTCCCTGAGTGTGTTGACATGCTGTTCCTGTCTGTCCCTGAGTGTGTTGACATGCTGTCCCTGTCTGTCCCTGAGTGTGTTGACATGCTGTCCCTGTCTGTCCCTGAGTGTGTTGACATGTGTCTGTTGTCCTGTGTGTTGACAGCTGTCCTGCTGTTGATGTGTTGACATGCTGTTCCTGTCTGTCCCTGAGTGTGTTGACATGCTGTTCCTGTCTGTCCCTGAGTGTGTTGACATGCTGTCCTGTCTGTCCCTGAGTGTGTTGACATGCTGTCCCTGTCTGTCCCTGAGTGTGTTGACATGCTGTCCCTGTCTGTCCACTGAGTGTGTTGACATGCTGTTCCTGTCTGTCCCTGAGTGTGTTGACATGCTGTTCCTGTCTGTCCCTGAGTGTGTTGACATGCTGTCCCTGTCTGTCCCTGAGTGTGTTGACATGCTGTCCCTGTCTGTCCCTGAGTGTGTTGACATGCTGTTCCTGTCTGTCCCTGAGTGTGTTGACATGCTGTCCTGTCTGTCCCTGAGTGTGTTGACATGCTGTTCCTGTCTGTCCCTGAGTGTGTTGACATGTGTTTGACAGAGTCGTGTGTCATTCCTGCTGCCTGCGGCAGACAGGGGAATCCCTCCCCCCCCCCCCCCCCCCCCCCCCCCCCCAAAAGTCTGCTGGGAGCCAGAAACACGCCAGACATCGATCCGACAATTCATCTGAAGCATTGGTTCTTGAACGGCTAGGCTGTGAACTCTAGTTCTGCAGTCAGTGCTGAGACCTGGAGAAGGATGGAGACCCTCAGTGGCTGTTCAAAACCATCTTCAAAAAACAACGAGCTACTGACGGAACTTGTGCCACAATCAGCCTGAGGATCGTATGGAGACCCTCAGGGGCTGTTCAAAACCATCTTCAACACAACGAGCTACTGACGGAACTTGTCCCACAATCAGTCTGAGGATCGTGTGGTCACAATCAGCCTGAGGATCGTGTGGTCACAATCAGCCTGAGGATCGTGTGGTCACAATCAGTCTGAGGATCGTGTGGTCACAATCAGTCTGAGGATCGTGTGGTCACAATCAGCCTGAGGATCGTGTGGTCACAATCAACCTGAGGATCGTGTGGTCAACAACATCTTCTCCTTCACCTCCGTGGGAAGTCATAGAGAGCGTATCACCGAAGAACAGTTAACCAGGATCATCCAGCTCTGAGCCTTGTAGTATTACATCTGGGAGTGAACTCACATGGATTCTATGCCAGAATAAGCTGTGGATGTTGATGTATGGCCAGTCATAACTCAAATGATGCATCAGATCTTTAGAGCGAGCATAGATGAAATCTGTTTCAGAATTGCTGGTGAAAGATGTGTAGCTGAACACTGAAACCATGTGTTACATCTCAGAGTGAACGCACTTGAAATCTATTCCGGAACTCGTTGTGAATGGTGTGTGGCCAACAACAACAACAACAACAACAACAACAACAACAACAACAACAACAACAACAACAACCATGTAGCATGATTCAGACGAAGCCAGATGGACTCTGTTCCAGCATCATTGTACTGTCATTGGAGAGGGAATACTGGTGACTGGCGCTTTAAGCATCAATCTAAATGAGGTCAGGAAGACAGATCTGGGGCAAAGAGGAAGAGGAAGGAGGGAGGGGGGGGGGGGGGGACGGAAGTGGAAGGGAACAGGTTGGGAGGCTCGGAGGGAGCAGGGTGGTGGGGGCAGGGGGTTGGGGGAAGGAGGGGCGAGGGGAGTCCCATAAAGTGAGAGGAGACGGGAAGTCTTTACACACCGTTGAGAGGGAGAAAGAACGCGGCAGTTTTCAGTTACAGAACGAGTTTTGATTCAGACCTCTTGACCTTTTACTCCTCCGTCTCCTCTGCCACTAACCTCCTTCTCCTCCTCCTCCCCCTCCTTTTCTTTCTTTCTTTCTTTCTTCTTTTTCTTCTTCTTCTTCTTCTTCTTCTTCTTCTACACTGGTATTGTTAGCAGGAAGAAAACAAGGTCACAACTTCTAAAACAACATAATGTTTATTTCCTTATCTGATAGTCATGACCGACTCATGAGAGAGAGAGAGAGAGGAGAGAGAGAGAGAGAGAGAGAGAGAGAGAGAGAGAGAGAGAGAGAGTATCTGAGAAAAAGAAAACCTATACAACATAAAATTTATACAGCTGAACTGTAGCTGTATTTTTCCTACATGTTGTTTCAGATTTCAGTTTGTGTGGACTCCAAATCAGTTCTACAAACGACTAAATTTTTTTGAAATAAAAAAGTAGGGCAGTTTACCGGTACATACTGACCATCATTAGGGCACGGCATGATGAAAGACGGAGCCTATCATTCTCCCTTTACTGTCTCAACCTTCCTTGGCCTAAATCAGATACCCACAAACAGCTGAGAAGACAGAGAGGATTTCCAAGCCGTAAAAATCCGACCCCACGAAGGGGTCTAAACAAAAAGAGTACGCCCGACGTAGGGCGTACTATTCTTGGTCAAATACACGACCCATCGGCACTATAGCCTGACGCTATGACCATTCAAAATCCGTCTCCCTCTGACCCGCATCCCCTAGCATGAACCCCCCCCCAAAAAAAAAAAAAAATAAATAAATAAATAAAATAAAAAAAATAAAAAATAAAAAAAAAATAAAAAAAAATATATATAAAATAAATAAATAAAATAAAAATGACTGGGCTGCCACACGAACACAACGCGTTTCGTCCTATTGGGTCTTCCTCAGGTAGGACAAATGACACTCAAAGCAATATAAAGAAAGTGACGATCAGACAGTCACTTGTGTCTTGGATCTGGATGCAGTGTTTTTTGTTTGTAATTTGTTTGTTCCTTCATTTGAGCAACCAGTAATTCCGTGTTCGGTCTTCTTTCAACCCCCCCCCCCCCCCCCCCCTCCCCCTTCCCCTGTGGGGATACCGGGGTTCTTTTGTACAAATAGTTCCCACTGCTTCTGGACATTCTGTGCTAGTAACGTCCCCTTTTCCTTTCGCTCTCAGTAACTCTGTCTCCTCCTTTGCTGTACTGTCGTCTACTGTCCTTTCTGTCTACCGTATCTTTTATCTGTCTTTTTCCATAACCACTTCCCACAAATTTCTGCACTCAACGAAGGCGGAGGGAACTGACTGTACTCTCGAGTATAGTGTGAGTATCCCAACAGGGTAAAACGAGTTCACACGCTACCAGATACTGGAACCCTGAAGAAGAAGAAGAAGAAGAAGAAGAAGAAGAAGAAGTTTCAATTTCGGCCTAAAGTCCCCTCACTTGTGACTTTGAAACTAACCTAAACTGAAAACGACCACCCATGATGACAGAAAGGTCTCGTATATTCCATGTTTTTATCATCTCTTCGTCGAACTAATCTGCGTATGCTGGCGTGTGTGCTTTCTTTTTTCTTGACATGCGGGATCAGCTCCTAGATTCCCCAGTCTGCAATCAAGACAAGCTGACCTTGGAAACGGAGGATGGAAGTAAGGATAGGACTCAAAGGAGGACAATGCTCAGAGAGAGAGAGAGAGATGGGGACGTGAGGGGGCGCAACTCGAGTGCGACCTGTGGTGCCAAATGTCTTCAAGCTATCTTTTTCTTTCTTATCCATGAATTATATGATTTGGCCTTGATTGTCTTCTTT
>CM031601.1:131340-141340 GCA_018398815.1 Conus ventricosus
AGGAGGGTGGAACGCCCTTCATGGGTGCCCTCCCCTTGGGGAAAGGAGGAGTGAGAACGCCCTCATGGGTGCCCTCCCCTTGGGGAAAGGAGGAGTGAGAACGCCCCTCATGGGTCCCCTCCCCTTGGGGAAAGGAGGAGTGAGAACCCCCCTCATGGGTCCCTCCCCTTGTGCCCTATTCCTTTCTTGGGGAAGGAGGAGTGAGAACGTCCCTCATGGGTGCCCTCCCCTTGGGGAAAGAGAGTGAGAACGTCCCTCATGGGTGCCCTCCCTTGGGGAAAGGAGGAGTGAGAACGTCCCTCATGGGTGCCCTCCCCTTTGGGGGAAAGAAGGACGTTGAGAAAACGTCCCTCATGGGTGCCCTCCCCTTGGGGAAAGGAGGAGTGAGAACGCCCCTCATGGGTGCCCTCCCCTTGGGGAAAGGAGTGATAAACGTCCCTCATGGGTGACCTCCCCTTGGGGAAAGGAGTGAGAACGTCCCTCATGGGTGCCCTCCCCTTGGGGAAAGGAGTGAGAACGTCCCTCATGGGTGCCCTCCCTTGGGGAAAGGAGGGGAGAACGTCCCTCATGGGTCCCCTCCCTTGGGGAAGGAGTGAGAACGTCCTCATGGGTGCCCTCCCTTGGGGAAAGGAGTGAGACGTCCCTCATGGGTGCCCTCCCCTTGGGGAAAGGAGGAGTGAGAACGTCCCTCATGGGTGCCCTCCCCTTGGGGGAAAGGATTTAGAACGTCCCTCATGGGTGCCCTCCTTGGGGAAAGGAGTGAGAACGTCCCTCATGGGTGCCCTCCCTTGGGGAAAGGAGGAGTGAGAACGTCCCTCATGGGTGCCCTCCCCTTGGGGAAAAGGAGTCGGAACGTCCCTCATGGGTGCCCTCCCTTGGGGAAAGGAGGAGTGAGAACGTCCCTCATGGGTGCCCTCCCCTGGGGAAAAGGAGTGAGAACGTCCCTCATGGGTGCCCTCCCCTTGGGGAAAGGAGTCGGAACGTCCCTCATGGGTGCCCTCCCTTGGGGAAAGGAGTGAGAACGTCCCTCATGGGTGCCCTCCCTTGGGGAAAGGAGTGAAAACGTCCCTCATGGGTGACCTCCCTTGGGAAAGGAGTGAGAACGTCCCTCATGGGTGCCCCCCCCTTGGGGAAAGGAGTGAGAACCGTCCCTCTTGGGGTGGCCCTCCCCTTGGGGAAAGGAGTGAGAACGTCCCTCATGGGTGCCCTCCCCTTGGGGAAAGGAGGAGTGAACGTCCCTCATGGGTGCCCTCCCCTTGGGGAAAGGAGTCAGAACGCCCCTCATGGGTGCCCTCCCCTTGGGGAAAGGAGTCAGAACGCCCCTCATGGGTGCCCTCCCCTTGGGGAAAGGAGGAGTGAGAACGTCCCTCATGGGTGCCCTCCCCTTGGGGAAAGGAGTGAGAACGCCCCTCATGGGTGCCCTCCCCTTGGGGAAAGGAGGAGTGAGAACGTCCCTCATGGGTGCCCTCCCCTTGGCGAAAGGAGGAGTGAGAACGTCCCTCATGGGTGCCCTCCCTTGGGCAAAGGAGTGAGAACGTTCCTCATGGGTGCCCTCCCCTTGGGGAAAGGAGGAGAGTGAGAACGTTCCTCATGGGTGCCCTCCCCTTGGGGAAAGGAGTGAGAACGCCCCTCATGGGTGCCCTCCCCTTGGCGAAAGGAGGAGTGAGAACGTCCCTCGTGGGTGCAGAGTGCACGGCGATCTTCGCAGCGGCTTGCCGATTGCTGTACTGTCTGTTTTTCTTTCTGAGACACAGGACCGTCGCCACGCAGCATGGAGACGGCACCCTGTAGTCCTGAAGACGGTCTTGGAGGAGGGAGGGAACCAAGCAAAGACACCATCATCACGCTCACACCGTCTGGGACGACTGGCGCACCGTCTGAACATGACTTCTTCTCATTCCGGTGGTCGGTGTGTGTGTGTGTGTGTGGGGGGGGGGGGGGGGGGGGGGGGGCATGAGGGACGACTCCGTCCATCTTCTTCTCCATCGCGGCCTGTCCTGTGTAATGACAGGAGTTCTGGCAGCCTGAGGTTTGTCCATTCTATCACGTTCTCCAACACTGCTCTTTCTGTGCCTGCCTCAGCACCTTCCTTCATTTACCGTGCCTTCGGATCGTCTTTGCCAGCGTGTCGTGTCACGTGGCCAAAACAATCAGCTTTCTCCTCCTAACTGTTGCCAGGAGGGGACCTGTAGACCTGTCAGTGGGGCCTTAACATTACACGGACTGCCAAACGTATGAACAACTTAACCCAGGCTCCTGCCCGAGGGAAACGACTGCCTGGGTGCCTCCTTCCAACGCAGACACAGACCTTCCCAAGTCTGCCAGCTTCTAAGTCCCCCAGCAGCTGACTCTCCCTACTGCAGCTTGCTGCGGAACCTACCTACCTACCCACCTACCTACCTACCTACCTACCCACCTACCTGCCTACTACCACCCACTTGCCTACCTACCTACCTACCTACATACCTACCTACCTACCACCTACCTACCTCGCCTACCTACCTACCCACCTACCTACCCACCTATACCTACTACCGCCTGCCTACCTACCCACCTACCTGCCTACCTACCTACCTACCTACCTACCTACCCACCTACCTACCTACCTACTTACCCACCCACTGCCTACTACCTACCTACCTACCTACCTACCTACCTGCCTGCCCCGCCTGTCTACCTACCTACCTACCTACCTACCTACCTACCTACCTACTACCTACCTACCTACCTACCTACCTACCTACCTACCTACCCACTGCCTGCCTACTACCTACTACCTACCTACCTACCTACCCTTCTACCTCCCTCCTTCCCTCCCTACCTCCCTCCCTGCCCACCTCCCTACCTCCCTCCCTCCCTACCTGCCTACATACCAACCTACCTACTACCTACTACCTGCCTACCTACCCACCTACCAACCTACCTACCTACCTACCTACCTACCTACCTACCTATCTCGGAGTCTTGAAAACTGTTTGGGCGCCACAGAAGACTTTCCAGTACACAATTTGTCACACACACACAAAAAAAACAAAACAAAAAAACACACAACACACACACACTCCAACTTCTCAGACTTGGGTTTGGTAAGGGTGCAGAACCTGGGGGACAGACAGGGACCACACATCTGGGCACCGTCTGTCTGAAACAACATACTCACACACACACTGCCAAAGGAAGTCGCACTTTTCGTGCTGTCCTAAAAATGTGAAAGTTGTTCAACTTCCAGATGACGTATGTGTGAATTTTTTGGCAGGAAGTTGTATGAAGGTACTGTCCGTTAGTTGGTGCTATTAATTCTTGCTGATCGTTTTTGGATTTTGTGTTAATTGCTTTTTCGTTTTTTATACTAAATGCAGAAGATGTAACGATCAGTCGATTCTATTTACAAATCCCCGGCAAAGAAGTGTGGTGCACGTGCGTATCTGGAAAAAATAGTTGTGCCCTGCCATGACCGTCGTTGAATGTTGAACACTGTTCTGTGAAACGATGCTCCGTGTGTAAAGTCCATGAGTATGGCACTGCTGACCAATGTGCGTATGTGCGTAGTGATTCTGTGTTTTTGAACTGCATGATGTCAGAACAAACGCTCGTGAACGAAAACCCACAGGCACATGAAAACAATGAAATTTCAAGCGAAAAGAAACTTCTTCACACCGCTGACAATACAAAAATGTTTTTTGTGCGGTGTACAGGAAATTATGTGTTTGGCGAAATGTTCTTCTATATCGTTACTCAGCGATCTCTGACAGCTCCTTTAAACTACAAGTGACTGATTTCAACCGAAACGATCAGATATATCATTTCCTTCCTTACACTGGATCACCGATCTCCCCACTGCTCTAGCTAAAACCACCATACGTCTTTTCTGGAAATCACAAAAAGAATTACTATTACTCTTTATTTTGTAAACTGATCAAGACTCGGGCACACTGCTGTGTCAAGGAAGAGATTGCTCCCTGGGATCTTGAGGAGTGTGAAAAACTAAAAACATATCGTCAGTGCATTTCTGCTGTACAAGGACCTCGACAGCTTGACTTCCTCCACTCTTCACGTTCTCTTACGTTTGTCTATCCCGTTGGCCCCGTGTCCCTGACCACTTCCACAATGGACCTCACTCACCCTTACCCTCAGCGGTCACAGACCCCAGGATGGATCAAGTCTCTGTGGAGACCAAGAGCAGTCACAGAACAGGAAACATCACCACGGTGTCCGTCAGTGACCTTCACCTGTTGAGTCCCTGTCAGTGCACCCCTCAGCAAGTGTGTGCTGCACACACTACCCCCTCCGCATCAGCGCTACTATCTTCCACCGAGACAAGTCAAAGACATTCAAGGCACACCTCTTGGACCTAGAAGTAAAAGACTTCGCAGACGGACTCTTTGTCTCAGACAAAACCAAAACAAAGTTTCGCGTTCCTCTGTCCACTTGTACAGACAAGAATTTAACCAGCTGAAAGAAGAAGTGGATGATCTAGATGCTTCTCAGCAAGACATGAAAAATGTGTTTTTCTCATTGATTGAGGATGCAAAACGGCGACAAAAAATGAACTAAAATCCCACATTAAATCTGACAGGGATTCCTTCAACTCAAGAATCGATGACTTAGAAATCACAATTTTCAGTTGAAGGACTCGTTAATGTTTTAACAAAGAAAACAAATGGCTTAAATCCCAACTTGGCAACCTCGTTCAGAACTTAAACAAGTAAAATCCGCGAAGTCAACAGTTGACTCCAGCGCGCAGTTCAGCCTCAAAGAAGCGGCTCAGGGAGTGCAGACGACACAGGTAAGCCTGTTCATCCGTCAGTTTCTCAGCCGACTTCTCCGACTGACAGCCTGAATAATACGGAATGCCATCTCGCCAAACCTGCTAACCACGGCCTGCTCAGCAATCAACTGTTCATGGCAGTGACAGCAGCTGTGTGGAGAGTGGGGAGCCTTCTCACATCCTGTCAAGTCCCCCACGCTCACAGATCTGCTAATGAAGGCACTATACCCACTGAATTCAACACACCCAGTGCCTCACTCTCTGATTCAGCAGCCCTTCCTGCCAAACCTGACGTTTGTGATGACGCTTCCTCGTCTGCTCATCTTATGACTGACTATTCCATTCCTGTCAGTAATGTTTTTGCTCCTTTGTCTAGTAGTGAGTTATGTGAAAATACATCCAGTGACATGTATTCTCAACATCAGCGAAGCTAAAGCAGACAATGTTAACTTCAATCCGATATAAAACAAGACTCAAACTCTCTCCCGTATATGTTAAGTTCTATATCTGTGAATGATCAAGTGTCTGCGCTCTTAATTGGTGATTCTGTCTTGCAGTACCTGGACCCCAAGAGACTAGCGTTACGCTCATATAATATGTTTAAAATCTGTGTGTCAGGAATTTCAACCCATGACTTAGAGCATTGGCTTATCCGTCAACCAGCTAAGCACAAAGTCAAAGACCTAATCGTTCATGTTGGCATAAATGACTGCCCGTCAGGACAGGTCACAGTTCAACAATGGACACGTTGATTAACCTGTGTCATCAAGCTTTCCCTACTTCAAAAAATAGCATTCAGCTCCTTAATTCAGCAAAGGGCAGACACAATTTGAATAATTCTGTTTTCCCCAAACCGAAATCTTAGAGAAGCTTGTTTCCAGTCTGAAGCTACTTTCATAGAAACACCGATACATTTATTGCCGCTTCTGGTGCTCTAGGCTGGCCATGTACAAAGACCTCACCCACCCCAGTTTTAAGGGTACAGCTCTGCTGGCCTCTAATTCAAGAGCACTGTCTTGGACTGGCTGGTAGACCACACTGCCACAGCGCAGAGGTCACCAGACAGAGCGGGATTTGCCAAACGGTCGGCAGGGAGGGAACAAATATTCACGGGATTTCATTTCAAATTCAATGCTGGCAATGTCAGATTTAACGATGCTATCCTTTCTGACATGTCTCCCGACCAGCAATTGCACTCCGCTCCTCACGGTATTCCTCATACTCCCAGCCTGTCCCCAGCTTCCGTGATACCTGGTATGCTTACCCATCCAACTATTCCTCACAAGCTAACCCTGAGAATGCTCCTGATGCCCGTTTGTCAATAACCTTCTACTCCTATAGGTAATGTTAGCCAGCGTAGTTACTTTTCACATTGTCAATCTCCTTTTAACACAGAGGGCCCAAACCAGGCCTCTAGCTTTGCCCCTGTCCACCGTTCCGACTTCCCGCGCCAACAGGATCCTGGCTGCAACAATGGCCAGGTCAGAAACCGTGCCGTACCCCTTTACAGTCCATGCAGCATTTCCCTTCTTTGGTGAGGCAACCTGATGATCAGAATCGATGCTTTCAGCCAGAACCAATGCTTCATCCTAACCCACCCCCACACAGACTGCTAACCCCCGTGTACATCCTGACATAGAGTCAGGGTCACCGTACTACGATCGGAACCGGATGTCTTCCCTGCCCAGCGGGAACTGAACTCAATGTCAGTACCCAGCCCATGTTTCCCACAACCGACATGACCCGTTATTTGCACTGGCTGAACATGATGACATCCCACATGTTGAATATTCAACATAATCGTCCATTTTGAATGTATTGTTTATGCATTACACTAAGCAGTGTCAAGCGCCTATTATTGTATTCATGGCATGCCTTGTTACTGGTTTGAACAATCCTGTTGCGTCGTTGTTTGCGTGGTTTGGGATGAACACGCGTGTATGTATGTTGTGAAGGCGGTGGGAGAGGGAAGGTCATGGGGATGGGGGTTAGAGGGAATGAGAGAGAGAGGAGAGAAGGAGGGAAGAAGAGGGATGGGGCGCTGAAGAGGGAGAGAGAGAGAGAGAGAGAGGAGAGAGAGGAGAGAAGAGAGAGAGAGAGAGAGAAGAGAGAGAGCATGGTGTGTGATGCAGTTGCCTTACTCATAAGAGGGTTCAGATTGATTGTGATTTCCTGTTGGTTTTCTTTAAAGTGTTTTGCTTACGTTCGTACAAACGTTTCTGATATTGTTCCCGTTGTTTTTCCTTGTTTTTGTCTTTGAATACTCTATAGGTTTTCACCTTGTGCTGTGTGAAAATTACACGGATTAATTTGTAATCTATTTGCAAATCATAAATTTTTTGTTCGTGGTTTCTTTGATACTTGTGATCTTTGGATTTGATCCTTTGTCTGATTACTCCCACTTGTCTCTGATTTTTTATATGATTTTTTCCCATATCATTATTAGAATTTCAATAGTTAGGCCACTGGTTTAGAAAGTGAATATTTGTTTTATAAATAAGCAGCGATTTATTTAGTGTTCCCTCTCACCATTCTATTTAAGCCATACCTAGTGCTATACACTGCAACATGCCTAGGACTTTAGACACATGGCATCCAAACATGGACTTCGTGTAGGGTACCTTATATCAATAACGCAATAAACAAAAAAGATGACATTGCAACTATACTTCGCAGTGATGGAAACAGTTTTCATGTATTTTGTTTTTCTGAATCCCGATTATCTTTCATATATCAGATGCAGAAATGGACATGCCAGGATACCAATAATGCGACTAGACCCCTATAAACCAAAATCCACTGGCTTACTTATATATCATGCTTCTCATTAAAATGTAAAAGGTAGTTAATTTTGAAAATTATGGTTTTGAATCAGTCTGGATTGAAATAAGTATGAAAAATTGTCAACACTTGCAATAGGCTTTGTCTATAGAAACCCTCAAAACCACGATTGGCAGGACAGATTTAATGCAATAATGGATGAAGTAACCATTTAAGTTATGAGACAATTATATTAGGAGATTTTAAATTGATCTGTTCAAAACAAAATCAAAGTGGTATCAAAAACTATATATCACATAACTTAGAACAACTAATCGATAGACCAACACATTACTGAAAATTCCGTACTATAATAGATCATATTTACACAAATGCAAAAACAATTCATTATCGAAATTTGTTCCCCTCTCTATGGCTGCAGTGATCACAAACCCAATTTGCCTTACTTGGTTCAAAAACCGTGTAATAAAAATTCAAAAGTAGGTCATAAAGTTATTTACTACAGGAGCTTTAGAAACTTTAAAGAAAATGATTTCCTTACTGACCTTTCTGAAGACCAATTTGACCTCAATCTATCAATCAGAGATCCAAATAAAGCGCTGAATTTTGGATTGACACGTTACCTCGTATATAATAAACAGCCCTTTTATAAAGAAAAGTTAAACAGGAACCAAAACCTCAATGGATAACTAAAGAAATTGACACAGAAATTAATAAAAGAAATCATTTGAGTAATTTCGGAACAAATGAAGAATTCAGAAAACAAAGAAATAAAGTGACGTCATTAAAACGGAAATCGAAACGTACTTACTTAGACAATGTTAACTTCTACCAAGATACAGGCAAATTTGAAAGCAATTAACTATGTAACTATTAAACACGTGTCAAAAAAGTCAACAAATGAGCTCAGAAATATCTGCAGATCAACTAAATAATCATTTTGCAACCGTAGCAGTAGATCATATTAAATGATCGATCTAATGAAAATGATCTCAATTATTTAGAACAGTACATCCATTTCTAGGATATTCGTGTTCCATTTAGTCTGAAACCCTTGACCGTTTTAGTGTTAGGAAGCCTGTGTCTACTTCAACCCAATCAAATACTCGTGATTTAGATGGTATCGAGACAAAATACTTAAGTGGGCATGTCCTTTATCACAGATACTTTGACATACTTATACAATTTATGCATAGATAAACAAATCTTTCTTGAAATTTAAGGAAGCTAAAGTTATTCCGTGTATTAAAACGGGGATTCTTTCAAACCATCAAATTACAGAACGATATCCATTTTATCAACCATTGCAAAACGATTCGAAAAAATTGCATAAGTCTCTGTATCGTATTTCGCTGATAACAAACTTCTCCACGAAAGTCAGTCGGGCTTTCGAAAACATCATTCTTGCCACACAGCCCTCATACAGCTTATCGACAGTCTTCTTTCAGCATAAACGAGAATAAATTTGCAGGTATTCTCTTCGTAGACTTTGAAAACACGCTTTTGATGTCATCAACCCCTCTTTGTTGTGCCGTAACTTGAACTTTACAAACTGACTCCAGAATTCACATAGTCTTATTTATTTTTTTATCTGACCGAAAACAATTAGTAGCTGTAGCTGAAAATTGTCAACATTTATGCCTGTCAAATTGGTGTTCCACAAGGCTCTGTGTTGGACCTCTTTTGTTTATATTTACGTAACGACTTGTCTTGTTTGTTAAATGTAAATGCGAAATGTTTGCAGTGATACATCTCTTCACGAAAAACGACTCTGATGCCTATAGAAATTAACAATTAAGCTTCAAGCAGATATCGATTAACTTACTGAATGGCAAACTAAACATATGTCTTTAAATGCTATTAAAAACAAAGTGCATGTAGTGTCTACAAGACAAAAACGACAAAAAATTAAATCAAATTTTCAGACTTTACTCATATCCAATAATAAGTTGAGGAAGTCAGTTCACACAAAACCTAGGTGTCATTATTGACAAAGATTTATCTTGGACTGAACATACAACATTCTTAGCAAAACGCCTTTCCCAAAAATATTTCAGTTGTCTCGGATTAAAAAACTTCTTGATGGCCACTACGAAACTTTTTTTCTGTGCATATTTTATCATTAGTTGATTATGCATCAACCCTTTGGGACAACTGTATGTGAACATAATTTAAAATTAATTCATCGTCTTTACAAACGGCATTGAAATTAGTATTGTTTAAAAATCGAGCGTCCCTAACTGATGAGATTACAAACAACTCAAATTTTGACCTTCCCAACAGACTCTTTTTCATTAAGCCCTTTGTATGCATAACGTTATTATGGACAGCTCCCAAAAGATTACAGAAACATTTAGAGTCAATTGCCATGACATAATCATTTATTGTCCATTCCTAGACCACGCAACAATATATACAATCCAGTTTCGTATATTCAGGTGAAATCTGTGG
>CM031601.1:146340-155046 GCA_018398815.1 Conus ventricosus
TTTGTCCTTTTTAACAACATCAACATTGATTTTCTTTGTCCATTTGAGCAATGTCGGCACTGATCGTCTTTGTCCATTTTTAACATCAACATTGAATCTCCTTACCCATTTTGAGCAACATCGACACTGAGTTTCTTTGTCCATTTTGAGCAACATCGACACTAAGTTTCTTTGTCCATTTTGAGCAACATCGACACTGAGTTTCTATGTCCACATTGGGCAACATTGACGCTGGTTTTTTTTGTTCATTTTGAACAACATTGACACTAAGTTTCTTTGTTCATCTTGAACAACACTGACACTAAGTTTCTTTGTTCATCTTGAACAACACTGACACTAAGTTTCTTTGTTCATTTTGAACAACATTGACACACAGTTTCTTTGTTCATCTTGAACAACACTGACACTAAGTTTCTTTGTTCATTTTGAACAACATTGACACAGTTTCTTTGTTCATCTGGAACAACATTGACACTAAGTTTCTTTGTCCATTTTGAACAATATCGACACTGAGTTGGGCTTTTTTTTTTTTTTTTTTTTTTGTGGTGGGGGGGGGGGGGGGGGGGGGGGGAGTCCATTTTGAAAAAAAAACATTGACACATTTTTTGTGTGTTCATTTTGAATAACATCGACACTGAATTTCTTTGTTCACTTTGAACAACATTGACAATGAGTTTCTTTGTTTATTTTGAACAACATCGACACTGATTTTTTCTCTGTCCATTTCGAGCGACACTAACACTGAGTTTCTTTGTCCATTTTGAGCGACCTTTCGATTTGCATTTGGTCAGTTTTAAATACTCATAATCTATCTTCCCTCCTTTGTATACATCGAGTGTCATTTACGCTTGCTGTATTTGCATAGTGACCATGGTTTTCCTTCAAATTTATTCCTGTTTTCATCACATATTGTTTTATAGAAGGGACCCAGCAACAGAACGTAATAAAAACGGTATGTAAAGATCACGGTCGCTAACAAATCTTTTATGTCTGATAAAACCTGCATTCTCCTGACAAAATTCTTTATATTATTTTATTAACTCTTTTCTATAGTCTTTCATGTCTCAGAATGCTAATTCCTGATTTAATGTTTTTGATATAAAAAAAAATTAAATAAAAAAAACTGGTTCAGTATGCCGTTCATTTGTGATGCCTCAAAAGCTGGAGTCTAAGAAGTGTCATGTTCTGACATCTCAAAGTTACAGACGGACCATACCATTCTAAAGTGTTACTAACGGGCATAATTCCGTTGCAATACTTTTCCATTTCTGATTGGTAGTTTTTCAATATCTTTATCAATGAGAGTTTTAAAGCAATTACATATGTTCGTATACCAAGAATATTCAAACCACGTAATTTCAGTGCTCTCACTGCTGTCTTTATTCTGATTCTTTTTGTTTTTTTTTTCAATTCCAAATTTCGAAAGCATCGTTGTTCACTTCCTCAGCCGTAAATACTTAACGACAAACAGACAAACAACAAACAAACAACAATGACAAACAGACAAACAACAACAAACAACAATGACAAACAGACAAACAACAAACAAACAACAAACAACAAACAACAAACAACAAACAAACAACAAACAACAAACAAACAACAAACAACCAAACAACAAACAACAAACAAACAACAAACAACAAACAACAAACAACAAACAAACAACAAACAACAAACAACAAACAAACAACAAACAACAAACAACAAACAACAAACAACAAACAACAAACAAACAACAAACAGACAAACAACAAACAAACAACAAACAACAAGACAACAAACAAACACACAACGACAAACAACAAACAAACAACAATGACAAACAAACGAGAGACAGCCAAGTTCCGTTCCCGAGGGATTTCGTCAGGCTGTCGGTGTGTTACTCTTTACAGCTTTTCAAAACAGGCTGTCGGTGTGTTACTCTTTACAGCTTTCAAAACAGGCTGTCGGTGTGTTACTCTTTACAGCTTTCAAAACAGGCTGTCGGTGTTACTCTTTACAGCTTTCAAAACAGGCTGTCGGTGTGTTACTCTTTACAGCTTTCAAAACAGGCTGTCGGTGTGTGTTAACTCTTTACAGCTTTCAAAAACAGGCTGTCGTGTGTTACTCTTACAGCTTTCAAAACAGGCTGTCGGTGTGTTACTCTTTGCAGCTTTCAAAACAGGCTGTCGGTGTGTTACTCTTTACAGCTTTCAAAACAGGCTGTCGGTGTGTTACTCTTTACAGCTTTCAAAATAGGCTGTCGGTATGTGTTACTTTACAGCTTTCAAAACAGACTGTCGGTATGTTACTCTTTACAGCTTTCAAAACAGGCTGTCGGTGTGTTACTCTATTACAGCTTTCAAAACAGGCTGTCAGTATGTGTTACTATTTACAGCTTTCAAAACAGGCTGTCGGTATGTGTTAATCTTTACAGCTTTCAAAACAGGCTGTCGGTGTGTTACTCTTTACAGCTTTCAAAACAGGCTGTCTGCGTGTTACTCTTTACAGCTTTCAAAATAGGCTGTCAGTGTGTTACTCTTTACAGCTTTCAAAACAGGCTGTCAGTATGTGTTACTCTTTACAGCTTTCAAAACAGGCTGTCGGTGTGTTACTCTTTACAGCTTTCAAAATAGGCTGTCGGTATGTGTTACTCTTTACAGCTTTCAAAATAGGATGTCGGTGTGTTACTCTTTACAGCTTTCAAAATAGGCTGTTGGTGTGTTACTCTTTACAGCTTTCAAAACAGGCTGTCGGTATGTTACTCTTTACAGCTTTCAAAAAGGGCTGTCGTGTGTTACTCTTTACAGCTTTCAAAACAGGCTGTCAGTATGTGTTACTATTTACAGCTTTCAAAACAGGCTGTCAGTATGTGTTACTCTCTACAGCTTTCAAAACAGGCTGTCGGTGTGTTACTCTTTACAGCTTTCAAAATAGGCTGTTGGTGTATTACTCTTTACATCTTTCAAAACAAGCTGTCGGTGTGTTACTCTCTACTGCTTTCAAAACAGGCTGTCAGTATGTGTTTCTCTCTACAGCTTTCAAAACAGGCTGTCGGTATGTGTTACTTTTTACAGCTTTCAAAACAGGATCAACAACTAATAAAGTCCTGGTTTCTATAGCTCAAGTATTCAAGCCACTGAGCTTTCACATTCCTTTCAAATTATTCAGTCGATTAGTCAATCATTCATTCGTCTTTGTTTGTTTGTTTGTTTTGTTTGTTTGTTTGTTTGCTTGCTTTTGTTGTTTGTTTGTTTGAGTTCACGACATGGGACTGTGCCTAACTATGTAACAGCATTTCGCACACGATCAATGGGGAGTTTCCATTCTGTGTACATGGAAGAGACGATCAATGGGGAGTTTCCATTCTGTGTACATGGAAGAGACGATCAATGGGGAGTTCCATTCTGTGTACATGGCAGAGACGATCAATGGGGAGTTCCATTCTGTGTACATGGAAGAGACGATCAATGGGGAGTTCCATTCTGTGTACATGGAAGAGACGATCAATGGGGAGTTTCCATTCTGTGTACATGGAAGAGACGATCAATGGGGAGTCTTCCATTCTGTGTACATGGAGAGACGATCAATGGGGAGTTCCATTCTGTGTACATGGAAGAGACGATCAAGGGGGTTTCCCCTTCTGTGTACATGAAGAGACGTTTAATGGGGAGTTCCATTCTGTTACATGGAAGAGACGATCAATGGGGAGTTTCCATTCTGTGTAAATGGAAGAGACGATCAATGGGGAGTTTCCATTCTGTGTACATGGAAGAGACGATCAATGGGGAGCTTCCATTCTGTGTACATGGAAGAGACGATCAATGGGGAGTTTCCATTCTGTGTACAATGGAAGAACGATCAATGGGGAGTTCCATTCTGTGTACATGGAAGAGACGATCAATGGGAGCTTCCATTCTGTGTACATGGAAGAGACGATCAATGGGGAGTTCCATTCTGTGTACCATGGAAGGAGCGATCAATGGGGCTTCCATTCTGTGTACATGGAAGAGACGATCAATGGGGATCTTCCATTCTGTGTACATGGAAGAGACGATCAATGGGGAGTTCCATTCTGTGTACATGGAAGAGACGATCAATGGGGAGTTTCCATTCGTGTACATGGAAGAGACGATCAATGGGGAGCTTCCATTCTGTGTACATGGAAGAGACGATCAATGGGGAGCTTCCATTCTGTGTACAGGAAGAGACGATCAATGGGGATTCCATTCTGTGTACAGGAAGAGACGATCAATGGGGAGCTTCCATTCGTGTACACGGAAGAGCGATCAATGGGGAGTTTTCCATTCTGTGTACATGGAAGAAGAGATCAATGGGGGCATTCCATTCGTGTACATAAAAAGACGATCAATGGGGACTTCCATTCTGTGTACACGGAAGAGACAATCAATGGGGAGTTTCCATTCTGTGTACATGGAAGAGACGATCAATGGGGAGCTTCCATTCTGTGTACATGGAAGAGACGATCAATGGGGAGTTCATCTGTGTTAAATGGAAGAGACGATCAAGGGGAGTTTCCATTCTGTTTACATGGAAGAGACGATCAATGGGGAGTTTCCTTCTGTGTACATGGAAGAGACGATCAATGGGGAGTTTCCATTCTGTTACATGGAAGAGACGATCAATGGGAGTTTCCATTCTTTACATGGAAGAGACGATCAATGGGGAGTTTCCATTCTGTTTTAATGGAAGAGACGATCAATGGGGGCTTCCATTCTGTGTACATGGAAGAGACGATCAATGGGAGCTTCATTTGTTACATGGAAGAGACGATCAATGGGGAGTGTTCCATTCTGTTTACATGGAGGAGAGACGATCAATGGGGATTTCCATTCTGTGTACATGGAAGAGACGATCAATGGGGAGCTTTTCCCTTCTGTGTACATGGAAGAGACGATCAATGGGGAGCTTCCATTCTGTGTTACATGGAAGAGACGATCAATGGGAGCTTCCATTCTGTTAATGGAAGAGACGATCAATGGGGAGCTTCCATTCTGTGTACAAAGGAAGAGACGATCAATGTGGGAGCTTCCATTCTGTGTACATGGAAGAGACGATCAATGGGGAGTTTCCATTTTGTGACAGGAAAAGGACGATCATTGTGATCATGAGAGTACAAGGAAGATACATTCAATGGGGAGTTTCCATCTGTGAGAAACGATACAAAGGGGGGCTTCCATGGTTTTGTACATGGAAGAGACGATCAATGGGGAGTTCCTTCTGTGTACATGGAAGAGACGATCAATGGGGAGTTCCATTCTGTGTACATGGAAGAGACGATCAATGGGGAGCTTCCATTCGGTGTTTCATGGAAGAGAACGATCAATGGGGAGCTTCCATTCGTGTACATGGAAGAGACGATCAATGGGAGCTTCCATTCTGTGTACATGGAAGAGACGATCAATGGGGAGCTTCCATTCTGTGTACATGGAAGAGACGATCAATGGGGAGCTTCCATTCTGTGTACATGGAAGAGACGATCAATGGGGTCTTCTTTTGTGTACAGAAAAAAGGGAATGGATTCCCTTCTGTGTACATGGAAGAGTCGATCATGGGGAGTTCCATTTGTGTACATGGAAGACGATCAATGGGGAGTTTCCATTCTGTGTACATGGAAGAGACGATCAATGGGAGTTTCCATTCGGGGTACATGGAAGAGACGATCAATGGGGTTCATTCTGTGTAAAATGGAAGAGACGATCAATGGGGATCCAATTTTGTGTACATGGAAGAGACGAGTCAATGGGAGTTTCCATTCTGTGTACATGAAGTGAGAGCGATCAATGGGGAGCTTCCATTCTGTGTAATGGAAGAGACGATTCAATGGGGAGCTTCCATCTGTGTACACGGAAGAGACGATCAATGGGAGTTTCCATTCTGTGTACATGGAAGAGAAAGATCAATGGGGCTTCCATTCTGTGTACATGGAAGAGACGATCAATGGGAGCTTCCATTCTGTGTACATGGAAGAGACGATCATGGGGAGTTCCCTTCTGTTACATGGAAGAGACGTTAATGGGGAGTTTTCCATTCTGTGTACATGGAAGAGACGATCAATGGGGAGTTTCCATTCTGTTTACATGGAAGAGACGATCAATGGGGGGTTTCCATTCTGTTTACATGGAGAGACGATCAATGGGGAGTTCCATCTGTTTACATGGAAGAGACGATCAATGGGAGCTTCCATTCTGTGTACATGGAAGAGACGATCAATGGGGAGCTTCCATTCTGTGTACATGGGAAAAGACGATCAATGGGGAGTTTCCATTCTGTGTTTCATGGAAGAGACGATCAATGGGGAGCTTCCATTCTGTGTACATGGAAGAGACGATCAATGGGGACTTCCATTCTGTGTACTGGAAGAGACGGATTCCATGGGAGAGCTCATGGGTGTACATGGAAGAGAGATCAATGGGGAGCTTCATTCATGTGTACATGGAGAGACGATCAATGGGAGCTTCCATTCTGTGTACTGGAAGAGACGATCAATGGGAGCTTCCATTCTGTGTACATGGAAGAGAGATCAATGGGGAGTTTCCATTCTGTGTACATGGAAGAGACGATCAAGTGGGGGGTTTCCATTCTGTGTACATGGAAGAGACGATCAATGGGGAGTTTCCTTCTGTGTACATGGAAGAGACGATCAATGGGGGGCTTCCATTCTGTGTACATGGAAAGACGATCAATGGGGTAGCTTCCATTCTGTGTACATGGAAGGACGATCAATGGGGAGCTTCCATTCTTGTGTACATGGAAGAGACGATCAATGGGGAGTTCCATTCTGTGTACATGGAAGAGACGATCAATGGGGAGTTTCCATTCTGTGTACATGGAAGAGACGATCAATGGGGAGTTCCATTCTGTTTGAGAAGAGACATCAATGGGGATCTTCCATTCTGTGTACATGGAAGAGACGATCAATGGGGAGTTCCATTCTGTGTACATGGAAGAGACGATCAATGGGGAGTTCCATTCTGTGTACATGGAAGAGACGATCAATGGGGAGCTTCCATTCTGTGTACATGGAAGAGACGATCAATGGGGAGTTTCCATTCTTGTACATGGAAGAGACGATCAATGGGGAGTTTCCATTCTGTGTACATGGAAGAGACGATCAATGGGGAGTTTCCATTCTGTGTACTAGGAAGAGACTCAATGGGGAGTTCATTCATGTGTACATGGAAGAGACGATCAATGGGGAGCTTCCATTCTGTGTACATGGAAAGAGACGATCAATGGGGATTTTCCCTTCTGTGTACATGGAAGAGACGATCAATGGGGACTTCCATTCTGTGTACATGGAGAGACGATCAATGGGGAGCTTCCATTCTGTGTACCATGGAGAGACGATCAATGGGGAGCTTCCATTCTGGTGTACATGGAAGAGACGATCAATGGGAGTTCCATTTGTGTACATGGAAGAGACGATCAATGGGGAGCTTCCATTCTGTGTACATGGAAGAGACGATCAATGGGAGCTTCCTTTCTGTGTACATGGAAGAGACGATCAATGGGAGCTTCCTTTCTGTGTACATGGAAGAGACGATCAATGGGGAGCTTCCATTCTTTGTCATGGAAGAGACGATCAATGGGGAGCTTCCATTCTGTGTACATGGAAGAACGATCAATGGGGAGCTTTCCATTCTGTGTACATGGAAGAGACGAATCAATGGGGAGTTCCATTCTGTGTACATGGAAGAGACGATCAATGGGAGCTTCCATTCTGTGTACATGGAAGAGACGATCAATGGGGTTCCATTCTGTGTACATGGAAGAGACGATCAAGGGGAGCTTCCATTCTGTGAAATGGAAGAGACGATCAATGGGGAGCTTCCATTCTGGTTTCATGGAAGAGACGTACAATGGGGAGTTTCCTTCTGTGTACATGGAAGAGACGATCAATGGGGTCTTCCCTTCGTGTACAGGAAGAGACGATCATGGGAGCTTCCTTCTGTGTACATGGAAGGACGATCAATGGGGAGTTCCATTCTGTGTACATGGAAGAGACGATCAAGGGAGTTTCCATATGTGTACATGGAAGAGACGATCATGGGGAGCTCATTCTGTGACTGGAAGAGACGATAATGGGGAGCTTTCCATTCTGTGTACATGGAAGAGACGATCAATGGGGGTTTCCATTCTGTGTACATGGAAGAGACGATCAATGGGGAGTTTCCATTCTGTGTACATGGAAGAGACGATCAATGGGGAGTTTCCATTCTGTGTACATGGAAGGACGATCATGGGGAGTTTCCATTCTGTGTACATGAAGAGACGATCAATGGGGAGTTCCATTCTGTGTACATGGAAGAGACGATCAATGGGGAGTTTCCATTCTGTGTACATGGAAGAGACGATCAATGGGGATTTCCTATCTGTGTACATGGAAGAGACGATCAATGGGGAGCTTCTTGGACATGGAATGACGATCAATGGGGAGTTTCCATTGGTGTACATGGAGAGGACGATCAATGGGGAGTTTTCCATTCTGGTTACATGGGAAGAGACGATCAATGGGGAGTTTCCATTCTGTGTTACATGGAAGAGACGATCAATGGGGAGTTTCCATTCAGTGTACATGGAAGAGACGATCAATGGGGATTTTCAATTCTGTTTACACGGAAGAGACGATCAATGGGGGTTTCCTCTGTGTACATGGAAAGAAAACAATGGGGATTTCCATTCTGTGTACATGGAAGAGAC
>CM031601.1:155146-165490 GCA_018398815.1 Conus ventricosus
TGCCATCAGTGACGTAGCGTGATGGACCATGTGGTGCTGGTGACCATGTCATCAGTGACGTGGGCTGATGGACCAGTGTGGTGCTGGTGACCATACCATCATGACGTAGCGCGATGGACCAGTGTGGGTGCTGGTGACCATGCCATCAGTGACGTAGCGTGATGGACCATGTGGGTGCTGGTGACCATGTCATCAGTGACGTGGCTGATGGACCAGTGTGGGCTGGTGACCATACCATCAGCGACGTGGGCTGATGGACCAGTGTGGGTGCTGGTGACCATGCCATCAGTGACGTAGCGCGATGGACCAGTGTGGTGCTGGTGACCATGCCATCAGTGACGTAGCGCGATGGACCAGTGTGGGTGCTGGTGACCATGCCATCAGTGACGTAGCGCGATGGACCAGTGTGGGTGCTGGTGACCATGCCATCAGTGACGTAGCGCGATGGACCAGTGTGGGTGCTGGTGACCATGCCATCAGTGACGTGGGCTGCGGTGGAATCTCTGGGCTTGTTCCAGAACCGCACGCTCCTTTTCCTCGTGAGTTTAGGGCAGATGGCGCTCGTCGGCACGCCAGTGTAGGAGAAGATAACTCTGAGTTCAACCCTCAGTGTGGCGCCTTTTTCCAGGGTCCACGTGTTATTCAGAGCCTACGGTGTCCGCTCACCACCCGTCAGGGCAGGAGAAGCTCTTAGTCCTTGGCTGGAAATCTTCTGAGGAGAGACACCAGGCGACTCACAAACAGCACTTGCTATAGTCGCTCCACGTGTGGCAATGATCTGAATTGTGGAACTGTGAGCGTCAGTAGGAGACAGGGTAGAGACAACAAAAATGAAGAACACGTTCCACGTGTGGCAATGATCTGAATTGTGGAACTATGAGCGTCAGTAGCAGACAGGGGAGAGACAAACGAAACTGAAGAACACCTAAAATAGATGACGTCAAGCTCGTTGTTTTGTATTTCGCTTCACGTCATCTGTTTTAGGCGTTCTTCATTTCCGTTCTCCTGAGTGTTGTCTGTCTTGCAAGAAGAAGACCTAGGAGTTCGAAACGTGTCGTGTTTTGTCTTGTTGTTCGTTAGTTTGTCCACGTTATTCGCTGAAGTCCACGATGATTCCTTTTAAAATTTGCTCATACTCATAGTCTGGACAACTGTGGACCGCCCAGTGCTGAATGTCCATTCATCAGCAGACATTGGCGGATGGCAGACACGTCATTCACATAGAAGGCAACAGGATCCACCAAAGACAGGTGACGCAGGATGCATCATTGGTGGACTCATTGTGAAGGCATCATTGGTGGACTCATTATCAAGTCATCATTGGTGGTCTCATTGTGAAGGCATCATTGGTGGACTCATTGTGAAGTCATCATTGGTGGACTCATTATAAAGTCATCATTGGTGGACTCATTGTGAAGTCATCATTGGTGGACTCATTGTGAAGTCATCATTGGTGGACTCATTGTGAAGGCATCATTGGTGGACTCATTGTGAAGTCATCATTGGTGGACTCATTGTGAAGTCATCATTGGTGGACTCATTGTGAAGTCAACGGACAAGTTCAAGGCCAGCTTCCAGAGCCCGCAAGATGGACACGGGTCACGTGAGAACTCACTGCCTTTGACAGACCAATCAGAGAACAGTCCTACTTACTTAGGTCGTATGAACAAAAACGTTCTGGCAGCAGATCAGTGGGAAACAAATTAAAAAAGAAAAGAAAAAAAAAAGGATTTCCCTTCTGAGCTGTACTTCTTAAAGACAAGATTGATGTGGTTGGGATGGAAGATGAGGTGGGTTTGAAACTGAAAGACAAGATTGATGTGGTAGGGATGGAAGATGAGGTGGGTTTGAAACTGAAAGACAAGATTGATGTGGTTGGGATGGAAGATGAGGTGGGTTTGAAACTGAAAGACAAGATTGATGTGGTTGGGATGGAAGATGAGGTGGGTTTGAAACTGAAAGACAAGATTGATGTGGTTGGGATGGAAGATGAGGTGGGTTTGAAACTGAAAGACAAGATTGATGTCGTTGGGATGGAAGATGAGGTGGGTTTGAAACTGAAAGACAAGATTGATGTGGTTGGGATGGAAGATGAGGTGGGTTTGAAACTGAAAGACAAGATTGATGTGGTTGGGATGGAAGATGAGGTGGGTTTGAAACTGAAAGACAAGATTGATGTGGTAGGGATGGAAGATGAGGTGGGTTTGAAACTGAAAGACAAGATTGATGTCGTTGGGATGGAAGATGAGGTGGGTTTGAAACTGAAAGACAAGATTGATGTGGTTGGGATGGAAGATGAGGTGGGTTGAAACTGAAAGACAAGATTGATGTGGTTGGGATGGAAGATGAGGTGGGTTTGAAACTGAAAGAAGCTGAAGTAGAGACGAAGTTGTCTACTCCTTGTCCGTCTGTCTGTCTGTCTGTCTCTGTCTTCTGTCTGTCTGTCCCTCAGTCTTTCTCTCTCTCTCTCTCTCTCTCTCTCTCTCTCTCTCTCTCTCTCTCTCTCTCTCTCTCTCTCTCTCTCTCTGTTTCTCTCTCTCTCTCTCTTTCTTTGTCTCTTCGTCTTTCTGTCTCTGTCTGTCTCTCTCTCTCTGTTCCTGTCTGTCATTCTGTCTGTCCCTCTGTCTCTCTGTCTCTCTCTCTGTCTTTGTCTCTTCCTCTTTCTGTCTCACTCTCTCTGTCTGTCTCTTTCTCTGTGTCTCTCTGTTTCTCTCTGTTCCTCTCTGTCAGTCTGTCTCTGTATCCCTCTGTCTGTCTGTGTCTGTCTGTCTCTCTCTCTCTCTCTCTTTCTCTCTCTCTCTCTCTCTCTTGAATCCAGTTTGTGTTTTACATGAACATGTCGACATGACATCACCCCCCCCCCCCCCCCTCCTCCCCCTCTCCCCCCCCCCCCCGACCCCCCCCCCCCCCCCCCCCTACACACACACACACACCGCACACATCCGGGTGTATGGCTGTAGCTACGTTTCGGTCACACTAGCTCACTAACAATGAGTCAGACAGACCCTCAGTGTGTGACCCAGGCGTGCTGTGGGCCAGTTGTTCTCTGCGCTTCCTGATGCTTTATGTCCCGTCTCTGGCCGTGACGCAGCAGTAATACCAGGATGAAGGTCACCGTCGTGTTCGACACAAGCTGGGCTCTTATCTGACGGGCAATGACTATAGAGTATGCGTTCTGCAGTCACATGCTTGTTTGTTTGTTTGTTTGTTTGTTTAAGTTCAAATCCTGCTGTCGCCAAATGTCATTCTGGTATGTCAGTAGTGTGGAGTTGGGGGGAGAGAGAGAGAGAAAGAGGGAGGGAAGGAGAGAGAGAGAGAGAGAGAGAGAGAGAGAGAGAGAGAGAGAGAGAGAGAGAGAGAGAGAGAGAGAGTGGGAGAGAGAAAAGGAGACAGACACAGAGAGAGAAGGAGGGGGGGGGGGTGAAGAAAGAGAGAGAATGAGAGTGAGAAAGAGAGAGAGAGAGGGGGGTGGGAGAAAATGAGAGAGAGGGGGGAGAGTGAGGGAGTGTGTGAGAGAGAGAGCGAGCGGGGAGAGAGGGAAAGTGAGAGTAAGAGAGAGAGTGGGAGAGAGGGTGAGAGAGAGGAGGGGGTAGTGTGTGTGTGGGGGAGGGGGGGGGGGGAGTAGGGAAAAGCCACCACTATTGCTGTCGATGTACACACACTCTCAGGATGATACTTTGTGTCTGAAAACTGCTGCATGCGGCCGATCGACAATAACGCTTTCAATTCATGATAGGTTCACTATTCTTCTCAGTGTCTAGACGTTCCCCCACCCCCCCACACCACTGTTCCCCCACGCCCCACACCACTGTTCCCCCATCCCCCACACCTCTTCCTTTCCCCCTACACCGTCCCCTTGTCTGAGAATTTCAACGTTCGTCACTAAAATGTCAAAGTGACTCGTTAAAAATATCAAATAGCTCTAATGACTTTCTCTAGAGAAAGGGCAATGGGAGGAAAAAGCGGAGGGGATGGGTGTGTGTGTGTGGGGGGGAGGGGGGGGGGGAGATGGGGGGGGGGACAGAAATGATCTGTTTCTCACTCAGTGTCAGTGTAAATGTCAAACAGGCATTGTGTGACTTTACCTAAGTCAGCCAGGGCCATTTTGTTCAGAAGGCGAGCCGCAGCCGAGAGAGGGGGAATGGGGAGGGGTGGGAGGGGAACATGGAGGGACGGTGAAGCAAAGGAAGGAGGGAGGAATGAGTAGGGGGGGGGGGGGGGGCGGTTGTAGTTACCGTCTAGTCCTGCCAAACCTGGATGATAAGTTCAGAGTGAATTTTAACATACAGAAAATCTAGACATTAGGATCCATTCTCTTCCTCTTGTCTGTCTGCTGCTCCTGCCTTCTGTCTGTCTGTCTGTCTGTCTGTCTCTCTCTCTCTCTCGCTCTCTCTCTCTCTGCGTCTGTCGTCTGTCTCTCTCTCTCTCTCTCTCTCTCTCTCTCTCTCTCTCTCTCTCTCTCTTCTCTCTCTTTTCGTTGCTGTGGATAGGTTTATAATCGATTTTGACGTGTGCCCAAGTTGCATTGTTTGATTGTCCGAAAGCTTCTTCCGAATGGTGCCTTGGCCTTAAATCTGAATGAACATTCGTATTCGTATTCTCTCTCTCTCTCTCTCTCTCTCTCTCTCTCTCTCTCTCTCCTCTCAGAGATCATCAGTTGTCGAAAAGTTGTTAAGCGCAAAGGACAAAGCGACATCGCTTATTCTTGCTAGAACTATAAATCCTCGCCAAACCTTCCATGAATGGAGGATTGGGGTGTTGAGGGCGGGCGGGCGGGCGGGAGATAGGAGGTGGTGGGAAGGGGGGGGGGGGGGGGGGTTACTGTGTTATCTGGTTATACTCCGCAAAATTTGCCGCTGACGTATTTTCAAGACGATCTACTCCCCCACCCTCTCCCCCGCCCCTGAAACTGGTCTTTTGGACGTGTTTAAATTTTATTCATTTATTCATTTATTCTATTTTATTTTATTTTTATTTTTTTGAAAGAATTGAGATCAGCGAGGGGGGGGACTTTTTTCTGGTTTAGGGTGAAGGGAGAGTCTTCCAACTGGAGTAGGCCCCTATGTAAACGATGATGGGCGGCAAGTTAAGAATGCAACATTTTGAAATAACTTTTTTTTTTTTCAAAAGCCTTCAAAATGCATTCAACATCCAAACCGGCAGCCATTTTAATGACTTCGACAGGGGAAAAAAACGAACAAAAACAACAACAACAAAAAACCCCATCTAATTTGTGCAAAACCAAACAAAGAAAAAAGAAAAAACAAAAAACAAAAAGCGAAAAAAAGAAAAAAAGAAAAAAAAAGTGTTCAACTGTCAGTCTACGTTACACATGTAAACAGATATAGACTTCATGGGCCGTTAGCGTATTCTCTTGCGTCAATATGCCCCAGAATCGAACGAATAAAAAAAACACACACACACACACACACACACTACACACACACACTCGATAGAGTGTGTGTGTGTGTGTGTGTGTGTGTGTGTGTGTGTGTGTGTGTGTGTGTGTGTGTGTGTGTCTGTGCATGTCTATGTGTCTATCGTCTGTGTATGAACGCGTCTTTGTGTGGGCGCGGGGTGTGTCGCGCGTGCGCGCCCCTGCATATGGTGTTCTGTGGTGTTTTGGGGGGAAGGAGTGGGGGGTGGGGGGGTGTTGAGGGGGGGAGAAAAAGGCATGAGGGTGGGGGGGCTGGGGAGAGGAGAAGGATTCTATCGGGGGGATCTTATTTCCCGGACCTGGGAGAAAGATATCTCATCGGGGGTGATAATATTTCCCAACGTGGCCAATGCTCCTCCCAATCCCCCTCCACCCCGTTTAAAAAAACTCGTCCCCCCTTTTGATCTTTTTTGGAAGGACAAGCCAACGAGGGAAACGAAACGCGGGAAAGCCCGGGACCAGTTTTTTATTAGCTAGCAAGTGATCTTTGTCACCTTTTCCCCGCGGAGTTAGGGGAAAAAGGGAGGTTGGGGGCGAAGGGGGAGATGGGGGGGGGAGGGGAGGGGGGGGGGGGGGGGGGGGCGGTGGGGGACTGAACAAAAAGTTTGGCACGTGTGGAATGTTCAAAAATGCAGCTTTGGGCTTGTTGTCTTCAATGGGGGGGAAAGGCGGCGGGAGCTTAATTAAAAAAGAAATGATTATTAAGGGGTTTAGACAGAAAACTACGCTCGCAATTTCGGTGGGGGACATTTCTGGGGTTCCCCTTTTTTTGTGGAAAAATGTTCCTTCTGTGTGTCGTCTGTTTCTGTTGTATGTCTCTCTCTCCCTTCTTCTCTCTCTCTCTTCTCTCTCTTCTCTTCTCTCTCTCCATTTCTCCCCCCCCCCCCCCCTCTCTCTCTCTTTCACCGCGCGTGTGCGCGGGTGCGCTCGTGCCCGCACGGTCGATGGACCAGGAAAAGAGAGAGAGAGGGAGAGGGAGGAGAGAGGGAGAGGGGAGAGAGGAGAAGAGAGGGCTGTGTATTTTGTTCGTCACCTTATCCAACTGAGGAATCATCTCTGAATGAAAGCAAATTTAAAAACCCGAACTTTAGAATAAGATTTAACTGATGCCCTTCTTCCCCGACCTGGCCCCCTTTCCCTGGCCCCCCATTACCCGCCACTGGAACCGGGGTACCGGCCCCAAAATCTGACACTGTTGACATATTCCCATTACGCCCCTTGGGCACCAGGCTACCGGTCCAAGTCTGCATGTCGCATTTTGGGGTCCATGGTAACAACAAGCGTTCCACGAAAGGCCTTTTCCCAAGAGTGTGGGGGGAGAACACATCCTTTTTTGACACCACTGCGGCGGCGAAGGAAGAGAGGAGCGCCATAGAACTGTAGAATCCCCCCCGTGTCAGTGTTGGGAAGGATTTCCTCAGCTCTGGTTTTTGTGGGGAGCTGATCTTTTTGGCATCTATGAAAAGTCTTTTTTTGCTCTCCGAGTCGAACGTCGGTGAGGGCTGAGGGCAAAGTACTAAAGGGTATCTATTTTCCTGCACGTCTCCTGAAAATTGAGTAGAGAAAAATTTGTCTGTCGTCTGTCGGGGGCTGGCTCTTCTCTCTCTCTGTCTCTCTTTCCTGTCTCTTCTCTCTTCTTCTCTCTCTTCTCTCTCTCTCTCTCCCGTCTCTCTCTCTCTGTCTTCTCTGTCTTGTCGTGTCCCCGGGGTCTGAAGCAAGGAGAAAAATGCAGTCCGGGTTTTATTTTCGCTATTATCAATGAAGCTTGTGAAGAAATAATTCAATATGGTAACATGGTATTCCCTTATTACCAGACTTCATAGAGATACTAATTATGCTTTTTGCCGACGATGTTGCACTCGTAGCATTACCGTCATTGGTCTCCAGCAGCAACTCAATTTTTGTGTAGCACAGCGAAAAAACTCGATTTGATCGTAAATTTAGAAAAATCAAAAGTTATTGTGTTTAGAAATGGGGGGTATATCGCCTCAAGGGAAAGATGGTTCTACGACGGTAGGCAACTAGAAATTGTTAATCAGTATAAATATCTAGGTGTTATCTTTTCCACGGGTCTTTCTTTTTCCCACTGCCTTGAGGATTTAGCATCCAAGGCAAAACGTCAAGTCATCAATATTATAAAACTACTGTGGAAGTTTCAAGTCTTTCCCCGAAATTGTTCTTTAAACTTTTCGACTGTCAAGTCCAGCCAGTGCTTAGCTATGGTGCCGAAGTATGGGGTTTGATTGCAAACAACTCAATTATTGAAAAAGTGCATTTGTTTGCACTCAAGAGTATTCTTAAAATGTGTCCATAAAAACACCCAGTGCCTTAGTCTATGGAGAAACTGGTCGGTATCCACTCTATTAAACAATTATACTAAATGTATCAAGTATTGGATACGTGTCGTTAATATGCCGGATAATCGCCTTCCTAAGAAAGCTTACAACACGTTATATGATTTGCATCATCGAGGCAAGAACAACTGGGTTTCATCAGTTTGCTCTATGTTAAACCGCTATGGCTTTGGGTATGTATGGGAAAACAGAACGTTTACAATGTCAAAGGTTTTCTCTTAGAATTTAGAAATCGGTTGATTGATTGTCATCTTCAAGAATGGTACACCCGAATGGATGTTAGTGATCGCTTTTCCTTCTATTCTTCCTTTAAGCAATTCAGACAAATACCGAATTATCTGTTTACGGTAAGTAATTTGAACAATCGTAAAAATCTCATAAGATTCAGGTTAGGTGTATCTTGTTTAAATACTCACAAACTGCGGCATTCGAGTGGTTCCCCGAGAGGCACTCTGCTGTCCTTTTTGTCCAAGTCAGTTGGAATCTGAATATCACTTTTTTATTGTATGCCCTAAATATAAGGATGTTCGAGAGCATTTCATACCCACTAAATATTATGCAAGAGCGTCGGCTTTCAAGATGTCATTATTACTTGCCAATGATAAAATGGCTAAAGATGTTGCTGCTTTCATAACTAAAGCTTTTGAAATCAGATGTAAAAAAACGAATGGGACGTAAAGTTCATATATTTTATGTATAATTCGGGGTACATTTTCCCTCTAAAAGCAAAAGAGCTTGTATGTGTGAGTGTATGTGGGCGAGTGTGTGTTGTCATGTGTGTGTGTGTGTGTGTGTGTGTGTGTGTGTGTGTGTGTGTGTGTGTGTGTGTGTGTGTGTGTGTGTGTGTGTGTGTGTGTGTGTGTGTGAGTGAGTGTGAGTGTGTGCGAATGTGTGTGTGTGCGTGTGTGTGTGATCATGAAAAGGTTTACAGGTTTTTTTAGGCAATTACAAATGAATGTATCTTCTGTGAGATTTGTAAATGATATGCCCTAAGCTGTATATTGGTGCGTATTTTGATCATGTATGTATACATCCATGACTGAGGAGAATGTGAAAGTTATCTACCTGACCGAGAAAGTGCATGTATACTTGCAAGGTGTTGTTATTTTCCTGTTACTTTTGCTTTTTCCACACGTTGTTGTCTCCCCCCCCCCCCCCCCCCCCCCCCCCCCCCCCCCACCCCATCCATGTCCCATTGACACGGGCACGAGGCCTAGCTCAATTAAATTATTTGTCATTGTCATTGTCATTGTCATTGTCTCTCTGTCTCTGTCTCTCTCTCTGTCTCTCTCTCTCTGTCTCTCTCTGTCTGTCGCTCTCTGTCTGTCGCTCTCTCACTCCCTCTCTCTCCCTCTCTCTCTGGCTCTCTGTCTCTCTCTCTGTCTGTCTGTCTGTCTGTCGTCTGTCTGTCTGTCACTCTCGCTCTCCTCTCTCTCTCTCTCTCTCTCTCTCTCCCTCTCTCTCCTCTCTTCTCTCCTCTTCTATCTCTGCTCCGTGATTCTGGTACGCACGTTCTTCCTGCCCTTGGTGAGGTACAATCCTTCTGTCAGAATGGCCAGTAACTGGGACACAGCAGAAAAAGTACTGTGATTATTGCTTGATCAGATCGTGGAGATAACACACGCCCGCACAAACGCACTGCAACGCACGAAATGCGCGTGCCGCGCGCCGCGCACACACACCCACACACACACACACACAACACACACACACACAACACAAACACACACACAACACACACACACACACACACACACACACAACATCACCACACGCACAACACCTACTCACACACAAGCACACTCTCTCTCTCCTCTCGCTCCATCCTCCTCTCTCCCGCCTCTCTCCTCACATACACACGCACACAACACACGCACGCACATCACACACACACACACAACTCACACCCACACACACACACCACACACACCCATACACAGACACACACGCACACAAAGCACATACTCACTCACACACGCACACACTCTCTCTCTCTCTCTCTCGCTCTCTCCTCTCCTCTCGCTCCTCTCCGCTCTCTTCTCTTCTCTCATCTTCTCCTCTCCTCACATTACACAACGCAACTACACACACGCACGCACGCACACATACACACACACAAAACACCACACTCAACACACACACACACACATACAACCACAACACACACACACACACACATGCACGCTCGGCACACGCACGCACGCACGCACAGCTACCACGCACGACACGCCACACACACACCACAAACAACACACACACACACACACACTCAAATTCTCCTTTCCCCAAATGATTAAAGTCATTATTCGGAGTTCTGACACACAGTGACCAAATTTTCCCCCCTTAATTCATCCTGAACCCTCCATGTAAACAAAAGTCAACAGGAAACGGGCCTTGTTTACTTTTTCCCAGAGCAATTCATCTGAACCCCCCCCCCATGTAAACCAAGACCAACAGGAAACGGCCTTGTTTACTTTCCCTCAATTCAATCAAGAACCTCCCATGTAAACAAAAGAACAAACATGAAACGGCCTTGTTTACTTCCGATGGATC